>JAOWAN010000049.1:9286684-9303284 GCA_028566635.1 Lobelia cardinalis
CTTAATTAAATATTATCTTAATTAAATATTACCTTATATAAAAATTTCCTTGATTAAATTTTTCTTAATTATAATTAATACCTTAATTAATTATTATTTTAATGAAATATAACTAAATTAATCCTACCCTAATTAAATCACCACCCACCATCACCTATTTAATCTCATAATTTAATTTTTTGAGATCTAACCGTCAATATTAGTACTTAAGTTGCTAGATTATTTAATTAGTGATACTCATTTAAATATATTTCGGTATGTACGATATTTCGTACCAACCAAGTGAAAATACGTAAAATTAATTAAGATATCTTCTTCTTTTCAATAATAATTCTTTGCAAGCAATTCAATTTAAACTTGACAACCAAATTTAACCTTTGGGGCACATTTGCATTTCCAAATTTAAGATATTCTTGAGACAGATGGGTACGTACTTGTGCTAACAGTAACAAGACCAGACCCGTTTTATGATACACTCTTTAGCACCTGCACATTAAGGGCCTAAAATCTCTTATTAAAAAAGTCAAACCATTTAAGGATGATTTCCCGAGATTTATCAAAACAAAAGAAGCCCCCAGACTTGAAGCAGCTTAAGGAAATTATTATCATGTAAGAACCAAAATATAGCTTATGAACAAGATCTTCATCTGTAAGTACTGTACACCCCCAAAAAAACCAAATAAATTACATAAATCTTAAAAAAATCAAATAAATTTGTAGGAGTATAATATATGGAGGCTAGCTAGCTAGCTATATATTATAGGTCATCAATCTCTAGGATATCTTTTCAAGAGATGATAAGCAATACAAGGAGAGCTGTTCCAGACATTAGAATGCAACCTAAGGATCTCTCTTACTTTCTTCTTCAAATATAAGGCACTATCTGCTTGAAGTACCATACACATCTTTGACACAACTCCAACCCTTAACATCTCCTGAAGAACTTCATCGGTCCCGGAGAACTTACCGATCACACTGAGTATGTGAATGGCGCGATCATCCACCGCTGGCGATACCCTAATCGTTCTTTTCGCGAGGATGGCAAGCCCACCGGCATGTTTAAGTAGCTGCGCCCTCCCATCGGCACAAGAACACAAATGAGCCAATAGGCAGAATGACAATTCCGTGATGTGCTTTTCGGGTTCGCCTAGCTCTAGCTCCAGGAGCTCGAAAACAGCCCCCGATTCCACTATTTTCATCCTGTTTCTTCCCCAAGGGCACACCTCTATCAACACGTGCAATATAGCTTTGATCGCTTGCTCAGAAATTCGTGTCCTCAACACGCTGATGGCCTGGTTGAAGAAATCGTGATTCAGTCGCTCCAATGCGCTTGAACTCGATTCGGAAATCACCAGTTTCAGTACTAACACTGCTCGCGTCTTGGCTTCGACGTGATTATCCATTAACTGTCGATCATGCTGTAAAACCCACAGCAAGGATTCAATGAATTCGACGTTTTCGGTTATACCCGCCTGCTGCAGCTGCTTGTTTCTTTCTTGGATTGGTTCCCAAACCAGATGTAGGATTCTCAAAGCTTGTTCAAGGCCGGCGGAAACCCTACTTGCCTTAAAACAGGATATGATCAGTAGAACCATTGACTTAGCCACATTCGCTTCTACCATGCATTTTCTGTTCTTCTCGCTCTCGTTCGCCAAAAGATCCAACGTGTTCAACGAACTTATGTACAGTTCGGGGAGCTTGAGGTTGCGGAGAAGCTTAAGAACATGGGATCTGCTCAGAGGAGATTTCGGAGTAGGGATTCGATCGATACCATGATTTGCATTTGCGACGCACCATCCTTGTATTAGGCGTCGGAGGGTATGGTTTGGGGTCAAGCCGGAATTATCTTGAGGCAATGGCTGTTTCGTGACCGGGCAGATGGCTTCTTCCGCAGTTAAGAGCCAGTACTCTATGCTTTCCCGGTCGTAGGTTATCCCCGTCATGGCTGTCACGGGGTCCTTCATGATTTGCAGCGAAATCGGACAGATGAAGTAACGAGGAATTTCGATTTCATCCATGGCAAAATTAATCCAGATCTATAGTTAGGATTAATGTCCTGAATTAGTAACAAATTGCTGAAAGTTTCTGATTAGAGAAAGAGGATAGTACTACAAACAAAAGATGAGAGAAATGCAAGAATATGTTAATTATTTTAAGAGGAGTGGTAAGAGAAAGCGGCTTTTATATTAATGAAAGGAGGCTTTGAATGAAGAATTTTGGAGTGTGCCAAGATTCATTCTTAGAAATGTCAACTGGGGTATGCGACTTTTCCTTTCATTATTTTAGGTTTTGGAAAAATCACTTCACCTCCTCACACTTCATTTGTTAAACAGAAAACCCCCTCTAATATGTTCATTTTGGCACTTTGCACATTGTCATCCAATATCCGTCAATATCAAACTGGAAATTGAGCAATATATATATTTGAAATACTTAAAACTGAATGCAGCATGCAAGAACTTATTTGACAAAGGTATCTTCAACATCACAGATATTTAAGAAAATAAGGTGGATGTCTAACCCCTCTCGATTCATTATATATTTGATTCTTAATAATTAAGTTTACATAAGACCAAAAGGGCTCAAAAAGATCCATTGGTAAAATTTGATTCGTTTAGAAATAGTGGATATTTATGTCGCTAAAAATATTGCGATTATTTAACTATGCCAACAAGTATTTTTGTGTCTTTTTTGGGAGCTTTGTAGGTGATTCTATATCCTCTTACGATATACTTGCTTTTCGCTTTCCAAATCACGTTCCTGACGACCATAACTGATCATTTAGTGCCACTATATATAGTTTGACCTTTTCCTATTCGATCCACCTCCGGTTCTATAATTAACACACTAATCATCAAGTCTTAATAACACTCTTTTGATGATCACCAAAGGAAGCAAGCATATATATATATATATATTATCGCAATATATTTTATTGGTTGACTATAGCTTCATATAACATTGATTCAACCCGAATTCTATCTAGATACCTTTTTAGTCCCACTCTCATGGTTGATATATATGGAGTTTTATTGCTAGTACAAGACCACCGCATGTATGTTTAATTTGATTTGGAATATCTGGTGGTGGCTGATCCATATCTAGGTTTAAGTTGTAGGACTTGATAATTAAATTTGTGATGAAACTCAATATGGATACATGTTATTTTGTACATTCTTTCGACATTAGGACGTAATAAAGGAAATAGAGGCTAGACTCAGTAACGACTCAATGCTTTCACTAATCAATTACTCTGAAAATTTATGGGATTGGGGGGGGGGTTGCTTTTAGTAACACAAATTGAGGGTGTTATTTAAAAACTTTTGAAATCAACATGGGGTTAATAGTCATTGACTGATTTAATTATTTCATAATTGTGTTGATTCGTATTTATGATTTGATTATTGCATGTGGTTACATACCACTATACCAGTCTTCAGCCCTCAAATCAGTTTCTAAGTAGCTGACGGTGGTCAACGACGGAAAAACTTCAGCTGATTTTTAACCACAGCAAAACAAATTATGGTGGATGCGAAGGATGAAAAACTATGGACTAATAATTGGACCAATATTATCTCTAATACTATCAAAAGGGAATTTTACAAATTTTAATTTTAATTATTTCAATTTTGCCCTTCAATTTATATCTTATTATTTTAATATTCAATATTGAAAACAAAAAACTTTTCATAGCTACTACTAATCAAATTTGATGGGCTTGATCAAAAGTTCGATCTCTGTAGTGATTTTTTTAACGATATTTTACTGCTGATGATATCTGATATTGCGATACCTGTTAATGTTTGATTTTTACCAAAAGACTAAAATACCCTTAAAGAGGGAGGGTATAGGGATATAACCATAGGTGTATGTATATAAATGGAAAGTGAGATGAAATGTAAAAAATGATATGATTTAATGGGATGTGATATTAAAAGTAAAATAAGATATAGTGGTATATAGATAAAAAGTGAGATAATAAATTAATAAAAATCAATTTAACATATCAATTAACAAAAATTAAACTTCTGATCCGGTCCAAATTATATTCATAATTTTCGAGCACACTGATATGCTTAATTGATTTATTATTTTTGCATACGCATCAATGTCCATGATATCAGCTAATTTTATAAGAGCCGTAAAAGGTAAATTGGTCGAGTTTCTTAAACTTTCAATTTTGGCCAGTTGATATACAAATATATTTATTTTAATATATATGCTCCCAATGTAAATAATAATTTTTTTTTTTTAAATTATAGTCGGCCTTACTGCATTTCATTATGTCACAAAACAGTGTGATTATTCAATTGAGGTTTATGCTACCTAATACTTCTTACGTTTCGATTTAGTTGTTTATAATAACGACATATTATGAGAAGAAAAAATTATTTTTAGAACAATTAAAATGAAATGACGAGTATACTTTTTAATTCAGTTAGACAATTTCTATATCATTGTTCAACACTTTATTGTTTATCCACCTATCAAGTTGCTTGTAATAAGATTTTAAATCAATAGTTTCTATACAATTTGGGTGGGTGTGGTTAAAATGCTATCACGGAAAAATTTGGATGGTAGGAAAGTCATGCGAAAAAATAATTAAAAAAAAAATAGAGTAAAATAAAGTTAAGAAAAGGATAAAGATAAGAAAATCATTTTTTTGTACCTGTTTAATTAGAGAAAAAGATATAGTAATCTCATAAATTATCTCATCGAGTTACTTGTTTTAGGCGTAGTGTGTTAAAACAGACAAAGAAGGAATTATTGGACTAATACATTGATATTCCAATATGTACATATTCTAATTATTTTGATAAAGCCATCTTACCCGTCAAATAAAAAAATTAATAAAAAAAATAGACTTGAGTGGCATAAGGTCACGATAATTGGAAGCTAGCTTGCCAGATTGAGCAATGCTAGATAAACCGACACTTTTCACCGCAAAATCAACAGCATGCAATGCAGACTTGTATCTTTGTATAAAGGTACAAGTCCACACTGCATGCGATTGATCATTTTACGGCGAAAAGTGTCGGTTTATTAAGTGTTTTCCTGCCAGATTTGATTAATAACATTAATTAGATTAGCTCAAATAAAATAAATTAATGGCCATGTCATTAATTATACAGTTATACTAGCTCAAAAATCTCAAGATCCATGTTAGGTCAATTATTAATATTGTTTTGAGCTGCAAATGTACGGCAATATGGGTTGAAGAAAATGGAAAAATATTAGAAAGAAGATTTTCTTTTTATTATTTTTTAAAACTAAAATTGCACCCAAGGTTCTTTTGTTGAATCAAATCATTAGGAATTACATCAGATGTGAATTAAAAAAAAATATATATATATATATATATATATATATACAATTTTGCCAATTCGTACATCCAAACATAGAACTATCCGTCCGTATCAAATAATGAACAACTTTATTCGTCGAACGTTTCACAAACAATACTGAGAAATTCAAAACCTCCTTTAAAAGTTCGACAATCGTCGATGATGTATCATAGAGGAGATAGGTTAGGGACTAGAATGAAATGCCATCACAACCACCTCTGAATTGAGCTCGATGTCGACGTTCATGTACTTAATCCGCCTCCTTGAGCCATCTTGAAATTTTTCGAAAACTCACGATTTCTGCCATAGTTGCATCAAACGTTCCCACCTTCTTTGGTTCATGATACACCCGTACCACTTCACTATTTTCATTTCGTATAGCCCCTCCAACAACAATATTTTTACCTACCTTCTGAAATGTGGTTGCGTCAACATTGCACTTGAAACGACCATTGGTCGATTTTTTCTTCTCATTATTTATTTATTTAATTTTTTTACTAATAACCATTATTACAACTTAAGCTAATGACATAAATCTCCCTTGTTAAAATGCATTAAAATCCTTCTATCAATAATTAAGCTACCCCTAGAGGTCAAAATGTTAAAAGAAATGAAGAAAAAATTAAATGACAAGTCTATTTAATTTAGAAGATGGTCCTCATTCAAAATTACTCCTACATTATTAGACTTCAAACCGAGAATCCGGCCGTGGAATCTCACTTTTCTAGCTTTCTCTAGTAAAGAAAAAGATTCGCAAACGCAAATGCAAAAAGAGATGACCTCAAGAGAGTTGACTTTCCTCATACATGACTTGTAAACTTGACTCAAAATTAGTTTAACAGCTCCGCCTCGCTTCTCCCAGGCTGCGTCAAATATATATGCATGCGGGTTTTCTCAATTTGCAAACGTGAGAATTTGTCTCACGGCGGCTTCCTCTTTTAACACCACCCCCCCCCCCCCCCTTTATTTTGTTTTCTTTGACTTCCCTAGCATAATAATCTCCTTCCGTCAAATATAAAAAAGGCAAGCCCCGGGACATATATCACATTGGCAAAGGGAAAGGCGGATAGGGCTCAGTGCGGTAGTGTGCAGGGTTCGATTCTCTGCAAAGTGAAATTGACTCTGTTATAAGCGGGAGTGACCTAAGGGTTAAGAGCCCTGGGCCAAACTTTTTTTAAAAAAAAGGCAATCTTTCCATATTTATCTAAAATAACATTTCTTCCATTTTATAATAATTGACCTCTTAAAAATAATAAAATGATAAAATTATTGAGATTTTACGCATTTTTACTATATTTTTTCTAAATTATCTTTTTATCTCAATTTCAAAAATAAGGAGCAGATAATGTCTCTTCATATACTGCTGAAGAATTTGAAGAGAATTCATATGTGAGAAAATGATAAAAATAGAATATTAAGAGATGCTTAATGCTCTCTTTGATTATTGTAATCAAATCTTAAACATCAATTATTGTGAAACAGAGGCAATATTCTCTTTGATTCATTTTAAGTATCTTCAAAGCAAAATTTTTTCTAACAACAAATCGTTATCATTGACACTTAAAACGAAACGGAAAGAATAATCTTATTTTCAAAAATAGCAATAAATTTAGTATAATTTAAGAATAATACAATTGTGTAAAAAAAAATCTTTAAAATACGTGCAAGATAAAATGAAACAGTTTTTTTTTTTTTTTAATTTATGTAGAACTTGCATGTTTTATTCGATTAACTTTAGACTTCATTTCATATTTAATTGAAAAGATTGGTTGTTAAATGAAGGAAGATTTCTTAGCATTTTCTTCTTCTTTTTTTATTATACTAAAAAGAAAAAAAAAATGGGTCTATCTTCAGACCTAAAGCCGCTGATCAGCTGATGCAAGTTATTGCTAGTGGATTGGGTGCAATGGAAATTATAGTAGAAGTGCCCAATTTTTTTCTAAATATACATAAAGATTATAATTAATATACATAATATAAATATGAAATGCACATAATAATTATGAAGATGATAATGATATAACTTATATACATTTTATATTTGTGTTATGTACATAATTTTTATTCTTTATATATATTTAAGGAAAAAATGAACGCTCCTAACAGCAAGCGCTCAGACGCTCGGTATACCAACTGGTGGGTGCAATGCATTCGCGCTAGCAAAATGTAAAATTCACTTAAAAGCCCATAAGTATGTTTGTGAAAAGGATGTTCGTATTGTATTGTATTGTACGGAGAAAAGGCTTCAATGGTTTCGAAAGAATTGAATAATGAGCTGTATAAGATGAAAATCTCATGTACGGTTTTATAGAGAAATTAAGATTTTTTTGTTGCGTATTTCATTTTTTGTCACATCACTTTTAAAAACGACACGTATCCTAAAATTTAAAATTATTTTCTAAACGGTTGAACTGAGATTAAAAAAACTAAAACAGAAAGTAAAACACCATATGAAATGGAAGATTCAGACTTTCTCTAGAGCAGTAAGGGACTCAAATGTTCCTCGCTCCTCCGTCAAAACACATGCGTAATGCAATTTGACTCTCTCACATGCCTAGTGGAAAAATTCCGACAACTCACATGAAAGAGGTGAATAAAGTTCAAAACGTGGTCCGAAAATGGATACCATAAGAACGATGACCCAGGGCAAATTATACCGTATGCCTAGGCACACGGTGCTAGGTGCGCCCAAATGCACATAAATATATAAAATTATGTACATAATAATGGTATAACTTATGTGCATTTTATATCACATTATGTACATAATTTATAATATTTATGTGCATTTGGACGCACCTAACACATCGTGTGCCTAGGCACACGGTATACCAACTTGAGTTTCAGAGGAATAGTTAGTAATTACCCTAAGAATGAATGAATGATTGATACCAGAGTTACAATCTCTACACAAAAAAGCTCACCGCTCAATCACACCATTTGAAAAGTTGAGAAATGCATCAAGTCAGCAGCTAACTCTTCACGAAATAAGTCCATCGAACATATGATCACTAAAAAATTTTTATTATTTTTTTCATTTTAATTTAAAATTTTAAAAATATGACGAAGCGGATCGAAGGGGTTCTTACTTTCGTTTTGAAAAATCCAACAACAATTACCCATCAAAACCATTGCGATGTTGTTTTTGGAGAACAGATCTTTTGACCACATGATTGGATGGATGAAAAAGTCCATCGACCCATCAATCAATGGTGTCACCGGCAGAGAATGCAACCATGTTCCACCCAATATAGCACCGGCACCAGTGAATCTGCCCAACGGCTTTAATGTGTGCTGCGACTCTTTTTAAATTAATTTGCACACCTTTCAAAAATTATTTTGAGCAAACTTATACCGATAAATCTCATAATGTGGACATTAGCTTACATCCTCACCCCACGCATCACCTCTCAAAGTTTGCCTTGAAACTATTCGGTTCCTTCTGTCTTCTTCCTGCTTCCTCAGTTCCTTTGACCCGAAACTTTTGGAAGGTAACTTCAATCCCATTCCATGAGCAATCAACCTTTCTGCCGTTCTTGCTGAGGTCTTTGGCCTTGGCCGAGGAGGTTCAAGATCTGTAAATGCACATTTAAAAAGATTCTGGAAAATAATTATGTGGAAAACGTGTGGTGCTTAACAATCAATTTAAGCTCTCCAACTAACTACAACATGATAATAATAATTTTGGTTTAAGTAAATATATAGAACGAAAAAAATAGGTCCCAGTTCCAATCCAATATAAGGATCTTGTCTGGACAGCCTATGCTTTCCAGAAAATGATTTAAGTGCATCAAGGACGTAGTTTTCAAGATTGACCAGCTCATATGGTGCAATAAGCCTTAAGTTTGCTGTATGTAGCTGAGAGAATGGTTGACAATGTGCCTCAGGGTGCATTATGGGCAAAGGAGATCGAACCTCTAAAAATTCGCATTCATTCCCACAGAATCAACTTTGTGGAAGTGCCATGGAAAACTAGGAAAACTGCTATCCAATTCCAAGTCAAAATCTATTTTTCGTATCCAAACAGTTTAACTGAAACAGGAGCTCACATTTCAAACTCCTAAGCATGCAATGGGGATTCCCCAACACAACCCAACTCAAAGTTCAAATTAAAATTGTTGAATAATGCTGGATGACAAGTCATCTTATTCCATTCCGTCCAATCCAATACACAGAAAAGAGATGATGATATATTAGAATAGCGGGAAACCCGATCATGACTAGGCAAGCATAACAAGGATACCCTTGGTTAGATGTTGCTTCAAGTCAATTCTGTGGATCTCATCTAGGAATAACTAATGGGATCATGATTCACAAGTTGCAAACAAAATTATTAGGCAAATGTATCAATTGAGTACGGCAACAGATGTTAAGCACCAACTGATGGCAGGGCATGGCATAACTTCTGTGTTTTCTTCCAAACAGCAGTCAGATTGAACCAACCAATTAGAACAAATTACCTCTTCAACAAATATGAAGGCATCATTTCATATTGATTTTATTTTTTAGATCTTTCACACTAAACCATTATTTTATATTAAATGGCAGAAATTAACTCTCTCCTATATTTAAAGTTTTGGATACTTTGGATTAAATATATTTACCTTTCTTACGAGTGATGTTTCTATCTCTCTGACTTGACATAGCTTTCACTTACTGTAGGATTCTATCAACAAATTTGTCAAAGTAACATAATTTCAACTAATTGACAAAACACGTAGAGACAGAAGCCACTCTTTAAAATTTACCTGCTCTCTATATTCTTGTTCAACTCTAGTCAATAAATTTCCTTCTTTCAGCAATTTAAACTCAAGACAATCTTTGGCCCAACTACCTGGAATGACTACGTGAACCTTCTTATGTCAAATGAAAAGTCAACGGTTAAGTTAGAGTCAACATAACTTTCTTTGTCCATTTAATACACACACACGCACTCCTTTCTGAAGCTATCTTCAGGGTCTCACAATTTAAAGTTGAAACTATATATTCATGTGTCAATATTTTTAGTGTATAAAATTAATATACAAGTAAAATTAAACACACTTAATAAACAAGCTTAGAAAGGATTAGTAAAAAAAAACACATGATAAACATGAATAAAGTTTCAAAAGAAAATGAGTGGGATTGAAGTCATATTACCTCTTTCTTTGATTGACCCTAAGAGTTCATCATTCTCATCCAGTACACGCACTGTGAAAGGACATTCGATACAATTACAAGCCTCCAGAGCTGAATCAAAAGTTTAAAATGGTTAATCAGCCAAGATTCGTAATGCATCGTAAGTCAGCCTATTGTATTTAATCGCCAGAATGCACTAACTACTGCATAGATGTCTCATGAAGGGAGTGTTGAGGGAAATCAATAGTTTGCACACACAATCGAAATGGAAATTAAAACCAAAACCACTGGAAATGGGGAATTATACCGCCAGTGAACTCAAAATGTCGATCTCACCACAAAAGGACATCTAAAGTACTTACAAATGACAGCTGAACTGTCCCTAATGAATGAAAGCAGGACGATCACCATTCTTGCTTTGAATTCAGTGAAAGGCCTTCAGAAATTTTGTAAGTGCATTCTTAGGAGGGATGAATGGCCAGGAAACTTGTAGTCGTGAACCATTCAATAACTCACCATAATGATGGCTTGTTAAGGAATATTTGTAGGAGAATGAGAAGTTCATGGTGATCACAAATGATGGCCCAATTAAGTCCTATTACCTCCTCAACCAGATATATATAAATTTGGACAAAGATTTTACAACACAAAACTATACATTTGGAGTATCCCAGATTCTTGCCCAAAACTAATTGATGACAAGTGGAGACAAGGCAGGTTCTGAGTCATTGACTTGCAAGGCTTAACATGTTCGATTTAATACTTTACATTATGTTCCTCAATCAAGTGTGGTCCAGGAATGTTCTGGCCAGGTATGTCAACAAAAACACCATACCTACCATGTCAAGAAACCAACTCAGGAAAACAGGGTAAAGAGGCCACCAATGCACATATACCCTCAACACTCGTAAATTGATATCTGCTGTTAATTTGATGAATATACTAAAAGGGCACTTAAAAACAGCAGAACTAAGTGCAAATGCAAATGGGGAAGTCATAAAGAAGCGAACTTCATATGCTCTTAAGAGCCCATTTTTGTCTAAAGGATTTGAAGAGAGATCTCAAAAATGTATATCTAAAATTGTAAAATTTCCTTCATGATGGCTTGCTTGCGTGAGAAGAGAACATAAAACCTAGGGAAACATAGGGCAAAATAATTAAATAAAACACTGAACACTGGAAAAATGGAGACCGCAGGCGAGTGCAATGTCCAAACCTAATTCTTCCAGATCAGTTCGAAGGTAACCATTGCTGTCTCTAAATCTCGAATTATAACTAATACACTCTTAAAACATCTTGTCACAGCAATTAATTTTGTCGCTGCTAGCAGATGCATTTCAGCAACATTACTGAAGTGTTTCAGTGCTGTTAATCTGATCCCACGAGCATCCTCCTGATGCTGAAAGTGGGTCGGAAAAATAAGAGTCAATCTCCGCACCCAAAAGAAATCAGCCTAAGAAATAAGTGTATGAGCAAGATGAAATCTTTCTTAACAAGATAAGGTTCAATATTCATCAGCTTCAAGCCTTCAGCATATTGTTGCTAGGCTAAGCATCTGCACATCTCTCCAGCACTAGGATTAGTGAGAGAGATGACAGTTACCCAAGGATACATGGTAAAAGACAAGGAAAAGCATTAAGATAGTAAGAACTTTTTACCACAAAAAAATAATTAAAATACTAAAAGAATGGATTAGCGACTTTGAAGTCAATGATCTTGAAAAAGTACTTCAATCTAATCTTAAATGTTATCTAAATAGGTTCAAATTTGCATGAACGAAGAGGGTTGTCTCTGTGAAATTTGGAAGGCTACTTGTGACAGCACTAGTTGCAAAAAGCTTGGAGAGTTGTTTCAAGAAATCAACTTTCTCCCCATACAGATTTCCAAATATCATGTCACTCCTTCTGTGGTAGGCCGTTTGAGACTTGTATCCAGAATCACTCTCAAAGGTGAACAAAAAACTGATTCTGCAGATCTCTGGAGAGGGGACATTATTTCCATTTTCTTGCAGAATTGTGGCTACATACTTGCCTATGGACAATAAGACAGCTTCAGGTGGTGATCCAGGCATCAAAACCGTATTGTCTTGAGCACAGTGTGTAATTTATTAGAAGATCCACAATCATATTTTTCGGTGTAAACAGCAAATGCTGTAGCTAAAATTGTCCGATTTGGTCCCTTCATTACAAAGTGACGCATGGAGCAGCCATGTAATAATTAACGGTAGATGAAAGAACACTTATATCGCATGCACATCAGACTCCTCAATAGATAAAACATGGGCTTTTTGACATTCTAATGCTACATCCATCTCATGAGAAGTTGACTCCCTTTGCGCAGAAACTGTTCACGACCAATTTTATAGCAGTACAAATCAAAGATCTTTGATGTCAATGTCCACCACATGGCACATCAGTATGATAGATAGTAAGACATTACATTTTTTAGGATAAAACCAGCATCTCTGTCTCACGAACTTTCCCAGTTTTGGACATAATAATTACTTGTTTTAGAACTCCTATTGCCTCTAATTTAAACTG
This sequence comes from Lobelia cardinalis, assembly GCA_028566635.1. Taxonomy (NCBI): domain Eukaryota; kingdom Viridiplantae; phylum Streptophyta; class Magnoliopsida; order Asterales; family Campanulaceae; genus Lobelia; species Lobelia cardinalis. The sequence goes on from JAOWAN010000049.1 coordinate 9,299,688, forward strand.
GAATCACCAATGGATAGAGAAAACACTGTTGAGCTCAAAAACCATTAGCCTATCCATTTCTAATCATCCATGAAGCATGTACCAATCACCCAAATGCCAAAACTTATGCTTGCTTACAAAGCCTTCAGGCAATTAATGTAAAGCACATTGGTACCCTTGCCCCATCCACATAATGAAAAAATATGACTTTCAAAACCAGCTTAAAGCGGCAAAAGCTAAGTGGGTAGTCAGCCGCGAAAGCAAAGTAGCAACCTTCAACCCTCAAGCATAAATATATAACATGTCAGATGTTATCAAGAGATATAATAATCAGTTCAACAGCCAAGATTGAGAAATATGGTGAATACTAAATTACCAATTGCTGGTGCTCTAAACACTGCCAGTGCAGTTGTATCATCGAGCCAGCGAATCACAACTCCGTGATCTTTGAAGTTCTTGAACAGCTTCTCTAGGTCAATTGTCCTCGTACTTGGTGCAAAGCCGGCCAGAACAAGAGCATGACGTGTACCATACTTGACTGAAATCACAAGAGGAATATCTCAGAGCCAGCATTCTTCAGGGATTATTCAATACATACTATTCGTTGAAGAGAAATCCCCAATCATTTCACAAAGTAACAGTTACAATCAAGAGTGGCAGTATTCTGATTTCTGAAGCAATCACATTAAATAACCAATATATATTTTTTTTTTTTTTTGCTGTTTCTCCATATTTTGGTCTATACCTAAACTTCATTACCCTTCATCATCAAAATCAAGACAAGAAGGTAAACGAGGGCATAACACACACAATCAGCTAACCGATCTAAGGTTACCGCTTCGTATACAATTGCCCGGAAAGTGGAACAGTCGAGGTGCACCACACTCTGATATATACCCTTTTCTTTGCTAATACCTTTCACAGTGCTACAAAAGAACAACATCTCGACTTTTTTTTCTCTCTCTCTTTTTTTTTTTTTTTTTTTTTTTTTTTTAATTAAAAAAATTTTTTTAAAAAAGTAAAAAAAAAAATTTACCAAATAAAAAAAAAACAATTAATAATTAAAAATATTAAATAAATACTTAATATGTAGGCCAATGGTTAACCACGTCTCACAAGTTCTCGACTGTATTATGACAGTTCGTATGTAGTAAAGCTGAGCTGATGCAGTTGTTTAAATTGGATGGTTTATATGACAAACAAATATTCAGCTTGATTAGTAGTGTTCTTTACATCTACAATAAGCTTTCAAGTAATGATATGCTACTAATTAAGAAGATTGAATTACTCAGATCTAATACAATAACAATTTAGCAGACCAAGTACCTGATTAGTTACGAAATATAATGGCTCAAGTTAATATAAATGACATACACTCTCTTACTCCTGCATCTCCTTCTGAATTATTGGACACGGCTTCGTTTTCAGAATCATGAAGAAGCCCATCCGATTGTTGATCACTATACAAGCCATTTTTCTGGTATGAGAAGGTTCCTCTACCACGCCTCTTGGGTTTTTGAGCTCTTGTATCTTCGAAAGGGACTTTTGATGCACCAGCTAAACTTTGTGGAGACAGCATTTCATCTCGAGCACGACCTGCATCCAAAGAGACCTCACCCGGCAAACAATGTGGAGACAGAAACTCATCTGGAGCACGATCTGCAACAGCTTCCCAGTCTGCACAGTTTCATGTCAGTTCCTAATAATACCACAACTTAATAAGCAACTATCAGACAGCAAAAATAGGATGAAAATATATAACAAGGATTGAAATATTGAAACTAAGCATACAGCACAAAATAAGTATCACCCCTTGTTCCTTATTTATTCGTGCTTTCCTGGGAAGTCATTAAATGCTCTGGTCCTTTATTGTGCGAATTGCAAAAGATCAAAGCTATAGAAACCGTTGCTTATGCTAATATTCGACAAAACGTATTAAAAGCACTAGTGTTAGAGCTAGACAGACCTGGTGTGAATATTGGGTCTGCAGACCTATAGTGGAAAAACAGTTGTATTTTTCTTCAGAGTTAAGAGGTCTATAAAACTGCATTTGAGTTGATAGCTTGGTTGAGCTCTCCTATTTTCCTGTGAATAATACTCTTACAAACTTCATCATATTAGCATGATAACATAATATATTCCCTCCATCGCAAACATGGAGATGGTATCACTGTCCCAGTTTATCGTACAGGCTACGCGGTGGAACTCAATTAAGATATATAGCATGTTAGGAAATAATATAGATTAATTTCCTTACTTTTACCGTAGTGCTTCTTCTAAAGGATATTTCCACCGTGCGAATGAAACTATGTAAGGTAAATTACAGATCATGGTTTACACAACTGCAATGAAGATACATCAAGAAGCTTGACTACTGATCGCTTGACTACAGCTAAGGATGAGACATTGAGAAATTTTCTGGCCTTAATGGTATACTTTTAAGTTGTAAGCCTAGTTACTGATATATATAGATATATATATTTGGATAGATAATCAAAATATCTAAAGAAGTGCCAATGGTGAGTAACACGCTAGAAAGGTATAAACTATACCATATACATCAGGGAACAAACCAAAAAAATACTGCACATTCCCTCCAAGAATTCCTAGAAATTTCAACAAGCTATCCACAGACTTGTGTTATGACACGCTCAACAAAAAATAGAGCAAGTTCAACAATGATCACTTTAAACACTGAATCGATATTTCTACTCCATCAAAACTTTTCCTGTTTCTCTCAATCCATCTCTTCTTATCAAGCTTACCCACACGAACACCCTCCAATGCGAGGAGAAAATCTGAAAGTCTTTGGCATGACCCAAGGTCATCCTAAAAAGCGCAAAAGGAGTACCCCATAACTCCCCTCAAAATGCAGGAGCAGATGATTTAAAGATTCTCCATCCCTCTTGCACATACAAAACCAATCAATAATGATATGTCTTCTATTCCCCAAATTATCAGAAGAATCGGTTCCCAGGCTACATTCGGCACAAAAAAAAAAAAAAAAAACTATTATGATAGCAGCCGTTGATTTCCACACCCCTCTTCCATGGAAACTCGTTACTAGATTTTGCACTCATAGAAATATATTAAGTCTTGACTGAGAAGATTCCATTTTACTGAAGCTTCCATTCTAAAAAAATCCTCTCCGCCTCTAGGTGCACCATGTCATACAAAACATTCATGAAATTCAGAACTTCCTCAATTTCCCAGTCTTGGACATTCCCTCAAAATATAGGAGTCCAATCTGACTACTTGTTTGTTGGAGTGACATTATTTGCTATGGTATCCAGTTTGTTAATCGGAATAAGGCACAATTGGGAAAGGCATGCTCAACACTCAACAGCCCATCACCAGATCAACGGTCCAATCTGGTCCTTGCTCGATTCCCCACTTTCTTTTATCCAATATTGAAATACAAATTCCAAACTGCTGCTATAAACTTCCATAAATCAGCTCTTGTGACAACATTTTTCTATAAGTAGCCATTTTTCGCTGAGAACCGCCTCAACCACTTGCCCAGTACAGATTCATTAAAAGGAGTAAGGTTCTCTCTCTCTCTCTCTCTCTCTCTCTCTCTCTCTCTCTCTCTCTCTCTCTCTCTCTCTCTCTCTCTCT
>JAOWAN010000049.1:9303384-9318962 GCA_028566635.1 Lobelia cardinalis
TTATTTTATCAATTTGAAGTGTAATATCCTAGGTAAATTCGTAAGCCCTAGTTAATAATATTATTATTTTTAAATTTTAGTTTTTAATTTTTATTGTAATTTAAATTTTGAATTTTCTGTTTTATTAATTTTGTTTTTAAATTTCAGTTTTTAATTTTCTGTTTTATAATTTCAGTTTTTAATTTTTTGTTTTATTAATTTTGTTTTTAAATTTCAGTTTTTAATTTTCTGTTTTATAATTTCAGTTTCTAATTATTTTATAATTTCAGTTTTTTTTGTTTTATTAATTTTGGTTTTCAATTTCAATTTTCTATTTTAGATTTTAATTTCAATTTTTAATTATTTTATATAATCTGATTTTTATTTTGAGTTTAATAAATAAACCCTAATTGATTTGTTTTTTGTTATTTTTATTTTTTAAGATTTCAGTATATATTTTATAATTTTGATTTTTATTTTGAGTATATATTATTCATATAAACACACTAATAACAGTTAAATAAAAAATAGAAAAATCAAATAATTAACAGAAAATTCAAAATAAAAAATGTAATAACAACAAATTAAAACAAATATTGCAGAAAATTACAAAACATAAAGCATATCACCGGCCTTGGCCGCACCTTCGTCGGAGTACAAATGTGTGTGTGTGTGTGTGATAGACAGAGAGAGAGAGAGAGTGAGAACCTGAGAAAGAGAGGGAGAGAGAACCTTCGCGTCTTGGCCGCGCCTTGGTCGCCGGAGAAGAGGATCTAGTGAGAGATTGAGGGGTTCGCCGTTGGTCGCCGGAGTAGAGAGGGAGAGAGTGAGGGAGAGGGCTAGAGAGACGGGATGGAGTGAGAGGGAGTGAGGGTTCGGGAGATGGAGGAGGAAGTGTACGCTGTTTTGTGAAATTTGAAAAAAAATTAGCGACGGAATTGCAATGCAGCGACGGATTCCGTCGCTGCATTACCTATCAATTAGCGACAGAATATTATGTTTAGCGACGGTTTCCGTCGCTAATATTTCCGCCAATTTTGGTGGGAGTTTTAGCGACGAAATGCCCATTCAGCGACGGAAGCCCGGGGAAATCAGCGACTGATTCCGTCGCTGATTTCTTTGACCATTGTTTGACCCGAGGAAACATTTTAGCGACGAAATTTGTTAATTTAGCTACGGTTTCCGTCGCTAATTAGCGACAGAATCATTCCGTAACTATTTTCTCCGTAGCTATCTTCACATTTTCTAGTAGTGGTTCTGACAACTCTTTTGTTCAGAAATTTATTGGCACTCTCTCCGACAGGTTTTCCTTGAAGGATCTTGGTGATCTTTCCTACTTTCTAGGTGTTGAGGTACTTCCTCACTCTGCCGGACTTCTTCTATCCAAGCAGAAGTATGTTCATGAATATCTCCTCGAACGAACTGGTATGGCTTCCGTGAAATCGGTTCTTACTCCCCTAGATCCGGCCATTTCTCTGAAGCTCCTGGATGGTTCTGCTCTGTTTGATGCTACTGAATACCGCATGGTAATTGGCAGCTTACAGTATCTATCTCTTACTCGTCCCGACATTGCCTTTGCAGTTAACAAACTCTCTCAGTTTATGCATCGTCCTACTACTGTACATTGGACAGCTGCGAAGCGTCTTCTTCGTTATCTACATGGTACTTCTCATTTGGGTTTGCTTATTAGTTGGGGACCTTGTACTCTTCATGCTTTCTCTGATGCTGATTGGGCTGGCAACAAGAATGACTATACCTCTACTACTGGCTATCTAGTCTACTTGGGTGCCACTCATATTGCCTGGTCCTCTAAGAAGCAGCGGACGGTGGCTCGCTCTTCTACTGAGGCTGAATATCGTGCTGTTGCATCTTCTGCTGCTGAGATTCGTTGGATTTGTTATTTATTTTCTGAGCTTGGGGTTTCTCTTCCGAGTGTACCAGTCCTCTATTGTGACAATGTTGGCGCTACCTATCTCTGCTCCAATCCGATCTTCCACTCTCGAATGAAGCATGTTGCTCTTGATTTTCATTTTGTCAGAGAACAGGTTCAACAAGGCTTACTTCGTGTCACCCATGTTTCTACCTATGACCAACTTGCTGACTGTCTCACCAAGCCTCTCTCCCGTTCTCCATTTGCTTCTGTTCGATCCAAGATTGGAGTCTCCTCTCGACCTTCCATCTTGCGGGGGCATATAGCTAATAATTAGAGTTATATTTATAATTACCTTTCTATCCTCTCTTATATTTGTACTCCTATATATATTGGTCTCCAAATGAATGAAAACACAACAATCACAATTCAGTATTATGCCTAGGCTAAACTTCTACAGTACGATGTTCGAAATAAGAATTAATTTAAAAAATTAAAATTTTAATTAATATAAAAATTAAATCTTATAATTAAAAATTTAAAGACGAGATGTCATAACTAAATTTATGAAGACGTGTAAGTATAAAATTTAATTATATTTAAAAAAATTAATTGAAAAAAGGGGGAAATAAAAATTAAAAAATGAAAGAAAATTATGTTTAGAATAAATGATTTAGATTGAAAATATTTTGAATTATAACTTAAAATTAGTTTTACTGTAAATAATGTCAAATTAAAAATTATAATTTATATTATAGATATGATTAGTATAATAGTAGTAATTTTAATGGCCAATATAAAAATAGAATTGTGTATAATATGATATACAACAACAACAAAGCCTTTATCCCAAAATATAAAAATAAATAATACAAAATACAAAATATAATATGTAAAAAGTGGGAGAAGAGCAGAGGGTGGAGAGGGAAGAGAAAGCCGACAGAAAAAAAAAAAAAAAAAAAGTGGCAAAAGTGTGAATACCACCAAACACTGAGTCTATTTCTCGGAATCAACATCCTTTTCCTCCCCAATTTTATGATTAACAATGGCGCACTATGCCACGCACAGTCACACACACAGTGAAAAGAGACCAAAACCCAAGCATAGACTGAAAGACACAACCCCACTTCACTCAACAACCCATTTTCACACTCATCCACAAAAGCCCAAAACCACATCAATCTCACTTCTTCCTCTCCAACTGCTATTCAATCAACTGTTCACAAGCAGCCCAGAAGTGGTAGGAAGAAGATCCCCTCAAGCTCATACCAGTTTACTCTTTCTTCTTTTTTTCCTTCCAATTTATGCGCTGAAAAATGGAGGGTGTTGTCGCAAATTACGAGCTCAAGCCTTGTGGGATTGTGTAGCTTTTCCTAAAAGCTTCATCCCAGTTCTTTGCTGCTCCTGCTCTTGCCTTTTTCTATCTTTCTATCCAATTTTCTTGAAAATGGCATGCAAGGTAATGATTTTGGGGGGAAACTTAGATCCAGAGAGGAAAAGCAGTGGTGGGTTGCGCACTAAACAGGCTGGCCGTGGTTCTTGCCGTGGTAGCAGTTAGACTCGCCGGAAAAAAAACAAAAGATGTTACCTCTCCGTTTCCGGCTCTAATCACTTTCACTCTCTTTCTTTCTATTTTCATTATTTGTTTGTAAAAAACCCAAATGGGTTACCTGCTGAAGGAAGCTTTGAAAACATTGTGCGGAGTTAACCAGTGGTCTTATGCTGTCTTCTGGAAGATCGGTTTCCAAAACCCAAAGTCAGTACCTTTCCTTTTGTTCTTCTTTTTAGTGCCCTATTTGAGTTTTTCACAAATTTGAAGATTCCGTTTCTGTTTGCATTCTGCATTTTTTTGTAGCTGGAAAATGAATGAATTAGTTTAAACTACTTTTCCCATTTTTCCTCTTTGACTAAATGGGGAGTACTTTTTTGTTTTTCTCATTTGTGTGAAATTTTCTTTTCTTTCTGAGATACGATTTGCCATGTGATATGGTTTTTATCGGGTGTTTTCTGCTTTTGTAATTGCTTTGTACTCTGTTGTCTTTCTATCACTTTCTGTGCTTTTGGAATCTTCTGTTTGGTCCTCTGTGCTTTGTCTCTGGGAAAAAAGTAAATATTATACTAGTATGACCAACCCCTTTCAACTGTTGCGATCTCCTATTGATAGACTATAATTCCTCATTTTGGTTTGTATTTCATGCTTGGAACCATGTGGTTTTATCTTTCTGTTTCGAGCAAATAAACCTAATTTTTACTTCTATAATCAGCTTGCAGCTTAATTCAAAATTCTGGTCCTTTTTCAATATGAGTTCAGTATATATATATATATATATATATATATAGGAAAATGATCAACTACAAATCACAAATATCGTACAAACGTACGATCCAGTTGTATCTTAGTATATTTTTGTTGTATCTTCGTTAATTTTGTTGTATCTTAGTTTTTTTTTTTAATTGTATTTTAGTAAGACTCTGTTGTATCTTATTACATTTTTGTTGTACATTCGTATCTTAGTTATTTTGTACGATACAACAAAAATATAACTAAGATACAACAAAAATATACTAAGATACAACTGGTTCGCACGTTTGTACGATATTTGTGGTTTGTAGCAGAATAGGCCCCTATATATTTATATATATGTGTATATGTGTTTTTTTACAACATCCAACTTGAGGATTAGTAATTTTTTGATGTTCTGTCAGTTTCATGGTGGCTCACTGCCTCACTCTACTGCACTCATGTTTAAAAAGACAATCGTCTGAGAGATACATAAGTCCCTTGGAACAACGAACCGAACTGAGCTCCTCCCTATTAATTAGATTCCTTCGATTGCCTGGATGTAGCATTTGATATTAAACTTCATGGACACGTGGTGGATCTGATGGTGCATTTGCATTGAGTGATTGGGGGCATCTTGTAATAGAGAGGATCTTATTCTGATGTAATAATCATATCCAAAATATATGTCCAATTGTCCTATCTAACTTGTTACGTGGGTAAGGGTGGGACTTCTTTGGAATTTCAAGTTTACCTTTGAAAACTCTATTTGAGTCACACTTCCTAGAAAAGATAGTTGGATCCTTGCAAGAGGAATGAAGGCAGAGAATGGAGGGTGCTTTCTTTTCATAGTTTCTTGTGCTTTAAATGAAAACATTTTGGAGATCGTAATCATGTGTATGATATACTATGGTGGTTTCTTCATTCTTACACTCAAAATCATTGTTTCGGCAGGCTTTTAATATGGGAAGAATGTTACTATGAACCCATGGTATATTCAAACAGTCTACTCATTCCCGCTGGAGCTGGCACAACAGAGAACAAAGTCCATTTCCTTGTTACAAAGATGATGATGGACAACTATATTAATCTTCTAGGAGAAGGGTAGCATTTTTTTTGTAATTATATGATTCTCTTTGTATGCGAAAAAATGAACAATTAATCTCCTTTATATATAAATATATTTTATATCTTTTCAGACTAGTTGGACGGGCTGCATTTACGGGAAATCACCAGTGGATTTTTTCAGATAGCTTTTCCAGTGAAGCCCATCCTCCAGAGGTATAATTGTATTTCTACAACTAGTAGCTAGTGATAGTACTTAAGGATGAGGGCACACAATGTTGGTTCTTTCGTTCAAAGTTGATGCAAAAATTTAGTACAATTTGCGTATTGGGTACGTCAACTTCAATACAAGGGGTTTTATTTGGGTTTATGTGAATTTGATGTAATTGAGATGGCGGCTAGCAATTCCTTCATGGACCCAATATGCAAGTGTAATGTACTGTGAATCTTATAAATGGATAGGTTTTTTACAACAAAGTGTGGTGACATTGATAAGACCTCGTATTTTTCTGGTTCTGTTAGGTATCAAATGAGGCGTGTCTGCAATTTTCTGTCGGCATCCAGGTATAATAGTTCTCTCTTTTATCTGTCCAGATTTGTGTTATGCTTTTACATTGCTGCTCATAACATAATCCATTCCTGCGTTGCAGACTATAGCAGTCATTCCTGTTCTTCCTCATGGAGTTATTCAACTTGGTTCATCTTTGAATGTAAGTTCATCATTTATGGATATTCCTTCTGATTAAAAACTTTTCAGGATCCATCCTGCACGTTTACTTGTCATAAGGATAACCTAATTGCTGTCTAAGTGTAAGATAACTTTTCGAGTGAATTTCATCTAACTAATTTTGACGTTAGTTTAGTGTTCTCTTCTGGAATTTTCGTTCTTTCTCCTTCCTGGCAATAGTCAATTGCCAAGTCATGGGTCATTGATAATCTTTTTAGGTGTTCCATAATACCACATTTAGTAATTCTTCAGAAATTTGTGTGATTTGGTTTCTATTCCAAAACTATTTGTTTGGTGTCTTCTCCATAAGGTTTACCTTTGTGCAGCTGTAGTTTTTGGCATTGGTAGTTTGGTACCAAATAAAGTCATCACTTCAATGGCCTGGGCATACCAATCTATTATTATCATTTGCAATGGAGTCTTATGTTGACTGGCATTTTGTGGACTTTTCTTTCTGATGTCAAATAGGTGCATTATTTAAGTAAGAAGTCCCGACTAATATCATCTCTCACTCCCTCTATCCCACATAATGAGTGACATTTCCTCTTTCGTCTGTCCCATTTGAAGAGGGTCATTTTCCATTTGGGAAAAAGTTTTTCCTTAGTTTGACTATATTACCTTCCCCTTTTTGTGAAGCATAAGCATGGGTAGACAGTTTAGGGTATTTTAGGATATTATTAACTTTTCAACCCTTTGCTTAATTAGCGAATTTAGTTGAAGTGTTCTTCTTCATGCCGGACAGAGGGAGTATAATTCTTGGTATCACTACTACTGCAATACCAGTATAGCACAGTCTGCTCATGCATTCAAATTCATTTATGAGTTGTTAACTATGCTTAACTGTTGACACATTTCAGTAACAATATTCTAATTGTTTATCTTGGATAGGTTATGGAGAATATGGGCTTTGTGAACGATGTAAGGACTTTAGTTCTTCAACTCGGATGTGTTCCTGGTGCTTTATTATCGGAAAACTATGCGAGAAATGAGCCTACCCCAAAAGCAGCCCCACACACTAACCCATTAAGTAAAATACCCATCTATCTTGGACAACCTGTTTCTGATCCATCAGGGAGATCTAAGAAGATCGACTACACTCCGCATGTTTTTGACAGTTGCAACCAACAAGGCTATTCTTCTCAGGCTTCAGGGCTTCTTGGTCAATCATCTTATTCTCTTATTAGCCATGTTCAAGATTGTCGGCATACTACTAGTTCAACATCTCAAATCCCTTCTCTTGCCCAATTTTCAGTCGAGTCCAATAAAGGTCATTATCAAGTAGAGTGTACTCCCACAATGAAGCAAAATATTCCTTTCAGAAGCCAATTAACAAATGGGGTTACAGGAGCTGCTGTTATCCCCTCAAATGCAGATGCGTGGCTTAATGAGGGGGCAAATTTGCGTGGAAACTCCAAAATTGGTGAAGCTCCTGCATTTGACTCATTAGCTGCAAATTATAGCAGTTCAAGATCAATGGAAGGTCGAATCTTGTCGAATGATATATTCATAGATCATGTCAACGACAGTCTAAGTACTTCTAACAGCTTTATGAAGTCTCAGAAAACAAATACACAACAACAACACAGCATTAATCCGAATCACTTGGGGTCGGCTAAGTCTCAAAAAACAATTGAATTACAAAATTGTGTCAGTGGCCCTCTGAAACTTAATTTAAGTCCAAATTCTCTTTCAGTTTCAGATATGCCCAAAACAGCCATGGATACCTCTTGTATGCACACCGCTGAGAGTGGGAAAATGGTAGAATCATCTAAAACAGAGGTCGCTTCATCCAATATTGCAGATCATTTGCCTACAAATCACTTCTTTTCAGGCAGTTCTGATTTTAGAAATGAGTCTACAGATGAGAGTTGTATGCAAAATGATCTGCATGCAAGTAAATTAAGTCTGGAAAATGGCTTCTTTAAAATTCCTAGCATGTCATCAGCTCCTCCCAGTGAGCAGACGAGTTTGAGTGGACATATGCCTGGTTTTGTTGATGAAAGCAGAAGACATGACTATGGATCCCAGGTTTCTTTGTTAAAAAATCCTGGAAATGAAGAAGCAGATGTCACACCTCCGTTAGGGGATGACCTGTTCGATATTTTCGGCGTGGATTTCAGAAATAAACTATTTGATGGAAGTTGGAGTAACATTGTCAATAGTGAGCCAGAGATGAACCCTCAAAATTTGGCTAGAAATAATGGTGGAGTTCTAGACCTTGACCTTCAGGGTGCAAGTTCTGATTTATTTTCCGTTAATGAAGGGGAAGCAGAGAGTGGGATTTTCTCGACAACCACGGATCATCTTTTGGATGCAGTGGTTTCTAAGGTTCACTCGTCATCCAAGCAGAGCTCAGATGATAATGTGTCTTGCAGAACAACGTTGACAAGAACCAGTAGCTCCACTACTCATATTCCATCATCCTTTGGCAGGTCTAATGGGGTTAGTCTGATGCAAGGGGAGTTAGTTGGTGTTCCTAAGTCTGTGGCGAAAGCGGGGGTATTGCTTTCTTGTTCCTCTATTTCTGGGTTTCACAAGGAAGATGGAGGATGCTATTCAGATACAAATTCTATGTATGGGTCTCAGATCAGTTCTTTGGTTGAACAGGGAAATGCCATGAGGCAAAATAGTGGTGCTTCAACTGCATACTCTAAGAAGCCTAGTGACAGCAGCAAATCAAATCGGAAAAGGCTGAAACCTGGGGAGAATCCTAGACCCAGACCCAAAGATCGCCAGATGATACAAGATCGTGTGAAAGAGTTGAGAGAAATTATACCACATGGGGCAAAGGTAATGCCTTCAGTCTTATCTCTGTAGTTAGTCTCGACATTTTTATGTCAATAGATTATTAAATTCAAGATTGACAATTCATCTTTTTCTGATGTGATCGAAACAGTGTAGCATTGATGCATTGCTAGAGCGTACCATCAAGCATATGCTTTTTCTACAGAGTGTCACAAAGCATGCAGACAAACTAAAACAAACAGGGGAATCCAAGGTGCAGTGTACCCCACTCTCTTTACTGCATTGGGCTACTTGCTATGTAGTTGAAATCAACTTTGGAACAATTTATGAGGCACCTGTCGTCCACAGATTCAATATGTTAATGAGCTTGTAGCAGATTGAAACTATTTGTATGTATGTATGCATATACACGTGTGTGAATGCATTCTTGTATTAATATAAATTATATAATCCCAGAAACAGTTATGGAAGTACGTTGAAGATTTAAATTTGTAAGTAATTAAGCCCTGTTGTCTATAGAGACCTCCATGTGACTAACTATTCCATGTTGATGCATGTATTATGATTCAAGAAACTTTACGCCATATTTTGATAAGTATATCCTTGTATGCCAGATTGATACATGATTGTAGCGTTCTCTTTAGCATGGCTGAAAATAGGAAAGGTGTTGCCATTACTAACCTTTTATTTGGTAATACTGCAGATCATAAGCAAGGACGGTGGGTTGTTGTTGAAGGACAGCTTTGAAGGAGGGGCGACATGGGCGTATGAGGTTGGTTCTCAGTCAATGGTATGCCCTATTATAGTGGAGGATTTGAGTACACCTCGTCAAATGCTTGTGGAGGTTAGAATTGGCATCGTTAATATCTCGGATACTTGTGGAAACTTAATCCCTTCTCTATTAGTCAGATAGTCTCAGGGGGCACAAGCCAGCCCAATTGTGTTTGAATTATTCTGTAAGCTTCTTATTATATATATTTTTTCCCTTCGAGTGTAGATGCTTTGTGAAGAGCGAGGCTTATTTTTGGAAATAGCTGATATCATTAGAGGATTGGGATTAACCATCTTGAAGGGGGTGATGGAAGCTCGAAATGAAAAGATCTGGGCACGCTTTACATTAGAGGTAACCTTATCAGCCTTAACTGAATGGTGGACATTTCATTCTTAAGCTCTTGGCTTAATCATTTTGATCAGTGTACAACACTGCTTGTGCAGTTGTCTGTCTAAGTAATATTTGATTGATCTATATAAACTGTAGTTTACCCTCCTTGGCTGCCCTGGGGTCGTGACCCTGATTAAATGGTCGACATTTAAGGCACTGTGTCCATATTTAGAATAGACCATTTCTCAGATTTAAAAGTTTTCCCGCTATATTGAGTAAAGTTTTGGGCACGGTGTATAAGTTTCTTTCTTACACAAGCAGGGGGCAAAACCATAAAATTTTTAAAGAATTTTCTCCAAAATACAAATATGTTTCTTCTTTCACATATTACCTACATCCTAAAATCTGTAGGCATAAAATTTGATTTTTGATGTTAAGTCTAATACTCTCTGTCCCAAAATAAGACTCCCATTGAACTTGGCGCATAATTTTAGGAAGACATTTAACTTTATTAATGTATGGACTCAAATGCTTGGCTTGTGGGTCCATGAAAGATATGTGGCTACAAATCTCTCTTCAGGTTCCATAAAAGGAAAGTTTTTGAGGTATAAACTCTTTTTGGGACAATCCAAAAAGGAATAGTGTACTCTTATTTTGGGACGTAGGAAGTGGTGTTTTATTTGAAGGCACATTTGGTTGGTTGATAGAAAAGCTTGATGAATCCTGCATGAAATGATCATTTGAGTATTCAAATCATACCACAATATAAGGGAGTATAATGAAATGCTAGTGTAAATTTATCATTTGCTGTCGGTTCACCAAATTAAGGTACATTTTCAAAAGCTGGAATGTTAGCTCAAAAAGTTCTGTATTTGTTTGCAAAAGATAATTTCAGTTTTCAGATATTTCGGAGAGTTCTAGTTAATATAGTGAAAGTTAGTTGAGGCATATAATTTTGGACTGAGCAAGTTATAGTTGATAATCAATAGAAAATCAAATTCTATTATTAATAGTAGTTTATAATAGTACATGTGCTACATACTAGGCCTATGCATAGTTTATTTAGATTGATTCATTATTCTTGGTATATGTTCATGAATATTACTCCCTCTGAACAAATTAAGTGGACACTTTGGCTTTACACATTATATTAGGAGGATCATATGCATTAAATAAAGAAATGATGCGAGTGGTTGCAATTTATTGTTTGTGGAGTCGACAAAAGATTTGTGGCTATAAATCAATGTGGGGTTTCCTTGAAAAGAAATGACCACTTATCGTGGATAAACCGATACAAGGAATGCGTATCACTTAATTTGGATCCGAGGGAGTTTTCATTTTTCTCATGTAAATGCTACTCATCGGTCTCAAAGTAAGTGTTCTTGTTTGAATTTGCAATTTTGGACAAGCCATTTGAATCAAAAAAATGGTTTAGCGTTTTTAGGAAATATACACGACCAACTCTAATTAAAGAACCAGTGGACACGCTTCCGTGGCATATCCCAGTTGGCAAGGTCTTGGGTGGTGTAGTGCATGTCATGCAGGGTGGGGGTTCGAATATCCGAGAAACCTTTAGATTTGCACCCCTTGTAGGTGAGATGAGCGGTAAGCCCAATTCTCTGGTCAGCTGAGGCATATATCGCGATTTGCCTTCTCCACCATTCCCGAGGGCACGGGGGTGAGGGCTTCTAATGTTTGAGTTCAACGTTTAAGAACCAGTGGACTCAGTCAACTTAGGTGTGGGTCCACAAAACTTTTGGAGACAAGCTTTCATTTTTACCCAGCAAGAAAAATTTTCATAGGGGGATAGTTATTTGGAACACCCCAAAAAGGAATGCGGGACCCTTATTGCGGAATGAAGGGAGTATAAATATAACTCCCTTCGTTGCGTTTTAAGTGTCCGTGATAGTGACATTTTTCCTCATTACATGTCACCAGGGGCACTTGAAACGTAACGGAGGGAGTACTTAATTATTACACTAAATTAGTACTCCCTTAGTCCCTAAATGATTCACTTTTGACTAATATTTATAAACTATTAGCCAAATATTTATAAAAAAATAACGTATTTTAATGAATATATATAAAAAAAATATTTGTATAGTGACTAAAACATTAGAATCTGCAACATGATATACATAATCTGTAAAGGTTAATTTGTTAAAATTTTATGTTGACACGCCAACAACAAAAAGTGGCTCATTTTGGGAAGGAGGCAGTAGTTGAGAGTTCAGCAATAAGTTGTAAATAGTTTTTTTTTTCTTTCTTTTTTTTCTTTCTTGGAACAAAGTTGTAAATAGATTAGAGTAGAAAATATGTGTTACCTTTAGAGAGAAAAAAACAGGGAGAGTGTGAGGAGGGTCCAAGCGAGTGTGATTATTAGAAAGAGAAAAGAGAGGAAACTTTTAAAGGGATGCCAAGGGTACCAAATCCATCTTGCTTACTTATATTAAAGATAAAGTAAAGATAAGATATGCAAGTATTTCTCTTTTTTGAACGAGTACATTTCATACTATTTTGGGTATGTAAATTTGTAATGTGTTCTCTCTCAATCCAAATTAAAATTTTCATTCTTGAGAGAACTGTACCCTGAATCTAATCAACCAGTTCATATTCTTGGTAAAGTTATTTATATCACATGTTCTTTTTTGTGTGCAATTATTTTGCATATATGAACAAAAAGCGTGGAGAAGTAACTTATCTAACCATTCAACAAGCTATTCCATGATGTTTTGAAGCACTTTCTTAGAAATCTTTATTTTTCAGTTGTCCCATATTTACTTGGTTCCTTCTGCCCCGTCACATTATTACTGCTTAAGGCTGTGAAGAAAATAATAGCAATATAAAAACTCTGTTGGAGTAGAAGTTAAGTATCTTAGGATTGCAATAATTTTTATTTCTGAGTACATTGGCCGTTAAGTCAGTCTCGACTGTCCATGTGTTTCTGTTCTATTTTTATTTCTGAGTACATTGGCCTTTAATTCAGTCTCGAGGCCCTTGATTTTTGTCGGAAGGCCCATAGAAAAATTAGAAGACCGATACACGTGAAAAAACTTGGTTTCAAACTTGTGTCTAATCTAGAGCTCGGTAAGCTCCTTTTTACTAGATTACATTTTGGTACTACATTTATCTTGCAACAGAGTATTCCAAATATTCCATAACCGCCTGATTTGCTTTTTTCCTTTGCAATATCTTGTGAGTTGAGTTCATGAATTATTCATAATGATCTGCTTATGCATTATTTCTTTAAACGTAAATATGATCGACTTTACTCATTTAGAATGAACTTACCGTTTAATCACACCATACTTCGCATGTCTAACTTCAATTTATATAAGCAGGCTAACAGGGATGTCACAAGGATGGAAGTATTCATCTCACTTGTCCGCCTCTTGGAGCAAACAGTCAAAAGCAGCGCAGCGGCACCGGCCAATTGCAAAGGTAATAATGACAACATAGCCCTTCATCAGTCTTTCCACCAAGCTTCCTCGGTACCCGCAGCTGGTAGGCCTTATAGTTTGCCATGAGCACCTGACATGTTTGTGGTCTGGATATGTTAAGAGCAAGAGCAGTTTTTGCATTGCCATGACTAACATGGTTTCCAGCCCTGATCTCCCCGCTAGTTCAATTTTTTTTTTAAAACTATTTTTCTCTCCCGTAAGCGAAATTGTAGATCTGTTGGTTGATTAAGCTAGATGTATGCCACTTTGGAGAACTGTTGTGCTCATAATCTTCTGGAGACTCTGAATGTAACATGGTTGTCAAAAGACCACAAAATATTTCCTCGCATTGATCTACTGTGACAGTTGTTTTGAATTTCACCCATCATTCCTTCCAATGAAATTTATGCGCTGATGATAACCTGCAGATTTGTGATAGATAGCTATGCTGCAATTTTGACCTACTTACATTGGTAGTCAACAGGACTTGTGATTGCTCTCTGGAGAGTAGGCAGTTATTTATCCTGCAAATAACTAGGAGTCCATTTATAAGTTGTGAGTTTGAATTTTCTGTCTCAAATGATTGTTCAATTTTCTATCTCATTATTTTAAAATTTCATCTCAACCGTTTAAAAGATAGTTTTAACTTTTGAAACGAAATATAACAAGGATTTATTATTTAGATTCTCTCTCTCTCTGTTTGAATCTTTTGTCCCATTTAATATTTCACTTTCTGTTTAATATTTTTGAAATTTCATTTAAGTCCTTTAAAATATGATCCTAACATTATAAAATTTAAATTTTAGCATATGTGTCAATTTTAAAAAGTTGTAAGACAAAGAATGTGACATCAAATGGGGTAAAAAATCTTGAACTCCTCATATACACCTCCACATATTTTACTTTAAAATCCATCAAAAATACTCTTATTTGTAAAACTAGTTATTTTTTCAAGCGATAAAAGTAAAATATAATACTCCACACTGTGAACACTTTCTTGGAGCAAAGAAAATATGAAATATTCTTCTTTCAGGAGTGTTAAATAGGTTACACATAATTTTCTTTGTAAATTTTATCTGTGCCAATTATTTTCCTCAAAAAGGTGCTAATCATATACAGCCAAATCCAGGTGCCCAGGGAATCACTGGCTTTTAATTGTACTCTTATAAAATAATAGTCATTTATTGCGAAGAGAAGGAAGTAGTTATTTTTGCTAGAACTATGCTACGTAGGGGTGGTTTCGGTAGGGCAACCGTACCAAAATCCTATTATCGTTACCATCACCGGAAAATTGGTAATGCAAAATTTATTATCATTGTCCTACCAAAATTTCGATCGGTAGGGTACGGTAGGGCATTGACATTACCAATTTTCGGCCCAAGTTTAAAAAAAATTCAAAATTTAAATTACAAATTAAATTAATTCACACTTGTAGGTGAAAGTTAATTATTGTGGTTTAAAAAATGTATCGAAAGAGACCGAAAAACTCCAATTACAAATCTAAGAAGCCAAAATTTTACACAATCCTATAAAAATCAACATTACAAAATCATCAATTTTTAATTGAAGCATTAGAGAGATAGTAAGATTATGGTTTAAGATTTTTGAAAATGGTAGTGTGTAAGAATACTATATGCAAATTAAATTTTTTTAATTTTTTATGTAATATAAATATAAAATTACTAAATTATCCCTAGTTCGGTTCGGTAATGGTAATACCGTGGTAATGATATCCATTACCATTACTCTACCAAAAATTTTGGTACGGTACGGTAATGGTAGGACAATTTTTCAGTAAAATTTTTTTGGTAGTTTTCGGTAGGGTACGGTAGGACAATCGGTATGGTAGGACAATTGATATTTTTTTCCACCCCTAATGCTACGTATACTGCCTAATCAACCGCAAAAACAATCGAAATGCATTGTAAATTTGTATCGTACAAGTACGCAATGCATTTCGATTGTTTTTGCGGTTGATTAGGCGATATATTAATCATTATCATTTTTGCTATCCCCTTCCTCATTTATAATACTAGTAAATGTTCGTGCCCTAGGGCACGGCGCAAATAATTCGTGTTCTTGAACACGATAATATTTAATAATATATTTTAGTTTACGTATATTTTTTACATATATTTTTTAATTAATTGAGTCAAATTTATCTACTCTTAATCCCAACCCCACCTCACGCCCCCACTCCCCATCACCCCTCTCTCTCTCTTCCTTCCTAACATACACCCACACAAACACATTTTCCCACCCACACAAACATATTCCCAATCCCAATCCTCCTCCCTCCGCCTCCCCACCCACGGTCTCTCTCTCTCTCTCTCTCACTCTCTCTCTCACTCTCTCTCTCTCTCTCTCTC
>JAOWAN010000049.1:9319062-9334410 GCA_028566635.1 Lobelia cardinalis
TATTTTTGGGTTGGTTTCGATTTTAAAAAATGATAAAACCGAACTATTGGTTTGGTTGCGATTTTGATCAAAAGTGACCAAAACCAAACCAAACCGAACCATGATCACCCCTACATTACATGACTGTTGAGAGGAGATAATGGACTATTTTCGTAAACTTTTGCCTCCAGCGCGCATCTGAAGTTGAACTGACAAAGCATGCACAATGGGCAATATGACCGAGGATTGGGTGGTCAGATTTCACATTTTGGACTTCTATTTTTGCCCTTTACGTACATTCTCTCTTTTCTTCTACTGTTGGTATCTTCAGTTTGTGATTTCAAAACATTAGAGCACACTTGTATATTGAGTGCCTAGCGAAGGAGTATCACTTTTTAAAAAAAATAAATATATAAATTATAAATTATAAACACAACATATGATATGATTAATTATATTCATAATTCATGATCTTAAAGTTCATCTTTTAAGAAAAATGGCAGTAAGTAGACGCTTCATATAATTTTTACACTTTTTTAATGAAAAAGTTTGCCACATTGTTGGTCAGGTGGGCTTTTATAATATTTAGAGACACGTTATTTTTATGTTATATTTATTTATTTTTAATTTATTAAAAAGCTAACATAAAGAGTAGTTTAAATTTAAGTAATGCGTATTTACTGAACTACCAAAGTCAATGGGAATGATAATTAATAAGATTTATTAAATAGAGGTGCTGTTTATTTGAGCTTAATAAACATTTAAAAGGAAGTTTTGTGTAATTTAATCAGATAACTTAGACCTCTTGGTTATAGGCCATGTACAATGGACGGAATGGAAAGGGAAAGATATGGGAAAGAGTTTTGTAATTTATAAATGTTAGTCTTTATATTTTTAATTATTCAACTAACACCCTCAAAAGTTTAAAAAATTGATATTTAATTCAATTTGACGATTTTACCCCTGAACAAAGAGGACTTAACGTCCCACTAACGTTCAAAATGGACGAAATGACCATTGGTGTTCAAATAACAAACATAAATGATCTTGTATAAACTTTTAATATTTTGATGATAAAATATGAAAAACAAATATAATTTAATAATTTTTAGTGTAATTTTGCCTAAATTTAATATACATAATAAATATATTTTATATATATATATATATTTTTATAAGTAACCAATTTAGAATGAAAATATATTCATATTGCTTTCAGCAATTATAAATAACAAACAACCTTAATGAGAGGGTTAAAATGGACAATAGATAATATTCAGACGATTCATTCAGGTCAGTAACCAAACAGTTTTATTGATTCAGCTTTCAGTTTTCAGATACTACTTCTTAATTCTTCAGACACATTCAGACTTATTTCTAGATTTTAGCATTCAGCACCAAAAATAAACAAACAGCACAGTAAAAATTAGAAAAACTTCACCAAAAATCACTAAACTAAGAAGTGTATAAATTATAGTTTAGTGATTTTTGGTGAAATTTTTTCTAAAAAAATAATTATAAAAGTAGTGATATTTTAAAAAACTTTACAACTTAGAGACAAAATTAAGAAGTTTATAAATTATATATATGCACCAAATAAAATGTTTTTAGAAAGATCTGCAACTCATTAATGGATTTTTTTTTACATATGCTTAGTGATTATTACATAAAAATCTGATGTAGAAAGAGATTAGACACTTTATGTTTTAGTATCTGCCATTTTTATTTATTTTATATAGGGTAATATTCTTACATTTAGAATAGATTTTATGTTAATTAGTTAAAAGTTAGTCCTGATTATTTTGAGGAAAAGTTCTCATTGAAAGGGTTGAGAAAATGTATAAATATTTGACATGATTAAATTATTTATAATTAATCTCAATTTATAAAGGCTAAAGGTTTTTTAATTCAGTTAACCACTACTAAAAAGAATCTAACATGACTTAAATTTCATCAAATTAACACAAATTTTAACAAGAATGCCACCCCATGTAGTATAAATTAAAAAATTATAATTAAATAAAATAACCAATATTATAATACAAATAATTTAATTCTTTTTCCAATATCAAAATCTACAAGTAGAGATATTTAATTTTAATTGTACAATTGAACCCAATCTTATATGGGTTAAAATATATTCCTAAATTCGAATCCTTAACTCATATATTACCCTAATATGACTTAAAGTATACCAAATCAATACAAAATATATTCTTAGATCCAAATTTATAATTAAAACCACGTTTATATGGGGTAAAATCCTAGAAAAGTAAGTTAAAATCTATCAAAAATAAGCTTAACTAATCATATACTAACCTAAAAAGACTTAAATTCTACCAAATGAACACAAAATATATTCCTAAATACAAGAATACTATCTAATATAAATTTAAAAATTACAAATAAATAAGATGCTAGAGTCCAAATTATAATATACATTATTGGATATTTAAATCAAAAGTTAAAGAGAAATTTTGGTACTAAAAAAATATCAAAATATACTATTTTTTTTTTTTAATGTTTTATGATTTCACAAGTAAAGGAGAAAAGAGATTTGGTGTTGGCATAAGTGCAACAATATTTCACAAGTATTCTTCATCATTTGCTCCACAATATGCACATTCCAAGCCTTGGTATTTAAACAATTAATAAGCTTCGATCACGAGTAGAGTTTGAAAGTTTTTTTGACTAAGCCCAAATACACCATGTGATCCGATGTTGGGTTTGGAACTTTACTTGCCGGAGAGTACAAATATTCATCTTCTCAACTCAGACCTCCTTTAAGTCACTTGGGTTTTCACCATTCTGTACAACTTAAGTTAAGATCATCTATCTTTCACACTCGCTGATATCCTTCTAGCTTAGAAGGATATCAGCGAGTGTGATTTTCAAAGATGACACTCCATCCGTTACATTTTAAGTGTAACACTTAAAACGTAACGAGGGAATATTATCAAACTTCCTAACAGGTGGGTTAAGTACTCGATCATCTTGAATTTCGAAACCATCTCAAGCAAATTTCCCTCACGTTAACCTTTATCTCCATTGTTACCAGCATTCTACATAATTACATTTTAGTGCTACTTATTTCAGCCCTACTTGCCTTGTAAAGTTTGCCTTTGCTATCTAGAATCATCACCCTTGTCTTTCATCTCATCATCAACAAGAATCATGTTAGCACAAATTAAGCATCATGGTGTATTATATTGACATGTTTGACCAATCCATACATCACTAATACAAAGGACTTTAAAGATGATCCTTGTGTTACGTCGTAACCTGGGTCTGGACTATGTTATCATTTGTTACGGCGTTAATTTTGATCCTTATAATGCCTCATGGGCCTCTTCCGTCCCAGAAGCTAGCCTTAAGGATGAAACTTTCCCTTGCACTTATATACCAAGAACCAACCCCTTTTAAAATCTATGTGAGACAATTCTAATGCCTTGAAGTTGTCTTATTTAAAATAGGGCTGTTATTCTACATTAATCATATTTTCCAAAAGTTACCAACGTCCGAAAATGGGGAAAATACGAAACAAACGAAGCCTATAAGTGAAATTTCCTTCCGACATGTGGGATTCTCACATGTTAGTACTAATCTTTCTACAGCAAAAAGGATGTGATACAGACACAAATGACTCAATTTAAACAAGTCCATGTTTCAATACTTTCGACCACCCTTACATGACAGTTCTTCCTCTATTAGGCTCCTATGGCTATGAAGCCATTCACAGTAGCTTTAAACAGATTCTCTGTTTCAGCATCTGTAGCAAATTGGAGTTAAGTTCAGAGGAACCAATCTTATTGAGCATCAGCCAAACGCGTTTGAGTATTTTCAGGGTTTCTGTCACGTGTAGAAGATGAACAAAGGCCATTCTAACATTTATTCAAATTGGAGGAGAAGACCATTCACGGGTTTCAACTTTTTGAATCACTTAACCATCTATTTGGGCACTTAGTCCATGATAATTTGCATTGTACATAACTTTTCCAGACAAATTGTGGGAGCTCACTTTCACCATTTAATAGAAACTTCATCAGTTAGAGAATATCAACTGTGAATTTGAAGACCTGCAGGCCTCAAATATTTATCTGTAATAATGGGCTTAAAAACTTCGAGAATAGTTAAATTGCGGCCCTGAATCTCGAGGTTAAGGATATATAGTTTCAGATATATCACCGGTCAACACTAGAAGAAAATTGGGCAAATTGCAGAAATGATCATGTACTGAAAAAATATTTGGGGAAAAGTCCTCGAACTCAAGATTGCTCAATTTTGGTCTCCGTACTGAAAAAATCAAGCACAATCGGTCCTCAATTCTAATTTCGATCCAATTAAAACTAGAAGAAAATCTGGTAGCTTAAGGCTTCAACAAATTAAAAACTGTTTAATCCCCACAATTTTTTATCCGTGTAAATCTATAATCTTACTGGAAAGCAAACTACACCACTGACAACGAAAGTGTACAGCATAGTAACGTCATAACTAAATGAAAACGAATGCTGAACTCCTGAATTCATATATACAAAAAGAATCTAGCAATTCAAGTTATGGCCAACAGAAAAAGTTCATGATTAAGCCTTTTTCAAAAATGGTACAGCTTGTAAATGGTATTGCTTAATGGATTCAATTGCACTAGTAGAAATTGTTTCATCCTCAGGGTAATATGCAACAGGGTCTGACAATAGTGGGAGAGGAAGGTTGAGTGCACCTTCAAGGGTTGCATGGAGACAATAAGCAGAATAAGTAATATGATATCCACCTTCTTGCACAATCAAAAGGCGGCCATTGCTATGCTTATTGGCTAGGCTGCGAACTATCTGTCCAATCTCCCTATAACCCTCCATTGTCAAGCATTGCCTCCCATTGGGATCAAACTGAAAGACATATTGCAACTTTTAAGAACCTCAACTTAAACCTACATAGATAGTTGTGTACTAGAAGATCAAATTACAGAGCATAATACAGCTATCAGCACACGTGTTATAATACTCAAAAGCTGCAGGAAGACAAGATTTAAGGAAGAGATCGATATCTCATGCTCTTGACCTATAAAGCTGTGAAGGAGACAAAACAAATATTAATGAAAAAACAAAATGCAACAACAATGAAACATTGCAGAAAAGACACAAGGATTGATCCAGGACAAGCTTTGTTAGCTTAGCCTACAAAGGTTAGGCCAGTAATGATGAAGAACACAACGGGGACAAAAGGCTATTAGAAGGGTGTGTTAGGGTTTCAAATTGTCAAATTAAAGTAGTAGGGTTAAGGGGTGGTTAAGAAAGGATTTTCGAGGCGGGATGATGGCTGGATTACATACACACAAAAATTCACAATTTTCAACTATTTTTCACTTTATTGCACTATTTTGATTAATGGTAGTCGGTAGATAAAATTGAGTCGTATATTGTGCTACTCAAGCACTGCTCTCATGGATCATGTCCATCAACCTACTCACTAGTTTAATATGCATATTTAATTCCTCAATTACAACTATGACTACTCTAATTAATACAGAGATACTCTCATTTTAAGGTAGATCTTCCCTTCAGAGTAAAAGGATGATAGATAGATTAGTCCCTTCACCCTTGAATACCAAAGCAATGCCATATCCTGAGGCAGAGGCAAATACCCTTCATGGGATTTAATTTGGAGATTCCTTGCCGACTTTGCCTAAAATAGTACTGAATTTAGTCTCACCGTGGCATCAACGAGTCAGAAGATCATTCTATGTTTCATCCTTTTACCCTTCAAGGATGATCATCCTTAAAATGGAGTATGTTGGTATCAAAACAAAATTGTTATAGTAGTAAAGAAAGAAATGAAGAATACACAGTGAAAAACAATAGGAGCCTAACATCCCAACCGAACTTCCATTGAGACCGATCCTTCTCTGCGCACAACGCAGAAACAATTGACTCTATCAACGCCACTAAACGCATGGGAGCAGCACTCTGCTCATCTTTCTCTGTGTGTTAAGAAATGAAGTACAATTTAAGTGACTTAATCCTAAACGAAAAAGCTTTGAGACTATTGTCCAAACACTCTTTCAATATATGCACCATAAGGCCAGAACGAAATAAAGAGAAGATGAAATTCACCCAAACTGTCAGGGAGGACAAGAATGACACGTTACCGCTTAACGCAAGCATTAAATGCTTTCATGTGTCATTGATATCTAGAGGAGACGTAGTAGTACATTAACTAATAAATTAATACTTGATCTGAAGACCTTTGTACAATGTTAAAAGTATTGTCCAGTTTAGGCTTTTCCAACCACAACTCTAATGGCCTAGTTTCCTCAGTCCCCACCTAATTCTAACTTAATTTTTAAAAATAATGTCAATGTAATAATCAACATTCAAATTTCTGATGACTGGATTTATATCTTGTCGGTTGTCAGTCAACTTAGTCAATTACGAAATATGTACTTACAACGACTCAGCAACAAAGTTTATTACCATCCAAAGTGACCAGGCCTGAGGGAGAAAAATCAGTTTAAGGAAAAGCTGATTGTAAGACAGACCCGGAACTAGTTATTAAATAGAACGAAGAACAAATGTAATTAATAACTTACAGCACTGGAGTCTTGGCCAATAACCAAAACCAGCATATCAGGCTTAAACTTCCCAACAGCAGGGACAACCAACTCGGTCATGGCATGTTTGTAGCCCTTGTCCCCTGTTCCATTCGGTAGAGGTATATTTAGATTGTATCCTAAACCTTCCCCTGACCCAAGTTCAGATACAGCTCCAGTCTGTGGATTAGACGGACCCCACGAACCATGATTCATATGGAGTGAAATCGTAAGAACTTTATCAGAGAGATAAAACCCCTCTGCAGTTCCATTTCCATAGTGAACATCAATGTCGATAACTGCAACCTTCATACAACCAGAAGCTAAGGCCAAGTGAACAGCAACACCTGCATTGTTTAGGAAGCAGTAACCATCAGCTTGTGTAGGTTGAGCGTGATGACCCGGTGGCCTAACCAATGCATAACAGATTTTCCCCTGCCCATCAAGTATGTGCTTCATTGCTGATAACGTTGTCCCAGCAGCTAGAAGTGCAGCGTCCCATGAGCCAGCATTTAGGAATGTCCCACTACATAGTATCTTCCCCCCATTTTTATCGGCTTCCTGTAGAAGGTTTATATATCCTGTGAAATCACGATACCAAGAACAAATTAGCTTTTTGTTCCAAATAAGCTTTACATTATTGATCACAAAAGAATTTTTTTTATATAAGGCCACAGTTGACAACTAAATATGTGTACATATCTACAAAATACTTGCATACACATAAGTGACAAACCCTATAAGCGATATGAGCATTACTAGGACCAATACAATATGCTTTTACGCATTGAGCTACCGAACTTTTGACTCATTGCTACATCGTAAACCACGTCAATAACAACCCAGTATAGAACAGAGACAAGATACCCGAAAGAACTGCAAACTAAGTACTGAATCTCTATCTTCTTGTTCAAATATTTTTGCAATACACAGTGAAATCTACTGCTGAGGAACTAAATCACAGCAAAATCTTTGAAATAAAGACGTTGGGATTCATAAAATTATTCAGTATTACACAGATCAAACTAATAACATTAATTATACCCAAACTACGCAATACTGCCGGGGCAAAATCTGTTGAGAGCCTAGGCTCTCGATTCTTTTAGGAGCGCCCAATGCACATATATATTATAAATTAATTAATATGTGTATTTTATAACATGTATATGTGCATAATTTATAACATATATGTGCATTGGGCGCTCCTAATAAAACCGAGCGCCTAGGCGCTCATCAGATTATCTGATACTGCCGTTGCCTACTCCATCCATACGAAAAAATAGTCCATCAACATAAACAATATCAAATTACTATTTAACCTACATTTCTTATGTTTGGATTCTCAAATTTAGTCATTGTAAGAATATGAAGTAAACGACCAATAACAACTTCTAGAAATTTGCAAGAACAAGTATCAAAGTGTCAAAATGCAACAATTTTCTTTTTGGGAAGGTGGGAGTATCAGCAAGATTGTATCACATGTAAATGTAGGAATCACTATTCCAACAAATTTGAAACCCTCGCAAAATTGACATTTTAACTTTGTCTTGAAAAAGCTTCCCACAACTTTTGCAAATTAAAATTTGAATTATCCCAATGACTAAACTGTATTTATAAAATGTGTAGCATTTAACAAAATTTGTGCGATAGTCCCTTCTACTAAGAATATTGGAGGGTTCCACTTCCACAGATCAAACTAATCAAACAAATTCTTCAAATGGGTATTCATGATAAGAATGTTGGTGGGTTTCACAAACTCTTGAGTGGGAGAAAAAAGGAGTAGAGTAAAGATGCTAGACCTGGGGTGTGGAAAGAGAGGAGTTCAGAGGTGAGAGCAGGGCGGCCGGAGTGCCAGGAAATGAAGGGGGAAATGGGACCCCTTTTCAGGATGGAGAGCATGTTCCTGACCCTGTCCGAGTTCTCCGGGTGATTGTCCAGCACGTCTAAGAAACCTGGGTCCATGCCCGTGTCGAAAACTCCTTTGCCCGTGTCGTGGCTGAGCATGCCATCGTCCCAGAACACGTGAATTCTGTCGGTTGAGGCATCAGATTGGGAGGAAAGGGGAGTTTGCAGGTCGCTCATCATCAAACGTTGAGGAAGGGAGTTGATTTGAATTTGTTGTTGGAGTATCTTGGACTTCAACTACTAGTGTTACCTTCCAAAAAGTTCCACCTCAAACCCAGAGACTCCGCTCTCAAGTTTCTATTCAAAAGGAACCGACCATTTGGTTTTAAAGGGTTGAAATTGATTGTTTTACCATATTTTAATTAATTAATTTATTAAATCGACTGTATAATAAATAAGTTAATTTAAATTTGAATTAATATGATGAATACTCTTTTGAACTAAATTCTAATTTAATTTATAATTAAATAAATAAAAATGAATTAAGCTGTTTAATAAATTAAAATAAGTTAATAAATAAAATTCTTCTTTCAGTCGGGAGTATGAAAGAAATAGGTTACACATAATTTTCCTTCTTATGAAACTTTTTCTGTGTGTCAAATGATTTTCCTTAAAAATCTAGTAGTAATATCATACACAACCAAATTCAGGTGCCCGGGGGGAATCTCTGGCTTTAAATTGCAAAGTTATTTTTGCTTCTCCTTCCCCATAGTAAATAATAAAAAAAAAAAAAAAAAAAAAAGGAAAGAAGAACCCCTCTCATAGTCGATTTCATGTACTAGTAATGCCCTTTTAACAACGAGGATCAGTGCCAAAAACAATTTTTTTTTTTTTTTAACAAAAAAAGAAAAGAAAAGGGAATGGAGGAGGTGGAAGGAATCTGTACGACTCAAAAACTTAACACCAGGAAAGAAAAGCGTGTACGTACGTACAGCTTATCTTTTGGAAACAACTGAACCGCTCCCACCTATCTGTTCTCCTCTCACCCTAGTAGAGACTCTACTCTACAAATTCTAATGAGCGCCTGAACGCTTGATTCTATTAGGAGCGCTCAATGCATATATATATTATAAATTAATTATGCACATATACGTGTTATAAAATGAACATATTAATTATGCATATATACGTGATATAATTAATATTTGCATTTTATAACACGTATATGTGCATAATTTATAACATATATGTGCATTGGGCGTTCCTAATAGAACCGAGCACCTGGGCGCTGGTCAGATTATCCGACTCTACTCACCCACCCGTCAATCTTAGTTGTGCATCCAAACTGTTAAAAAAAATTTAGTTGTATAAACCACAGAGGTAGTGGACCCCCATCTCAACGCAACACCTATTTAATTGTACTACTTCTATCATTTCCCACCATATGTCTCTAAATCGGCATCTTCTGTACAACAAATATCATAGCAACTTTCTTCCTCCGCACTAATTACCATAGAAGAGGAGAGAAAGAAAAACCCAACACCTTCGATTCCTTTTTTTTTTTCTCTCTTACGATCGCGAAATCGATTTTCTTCTCGTATCTTCACATTTCTTGCAGCAATGATGATGGCCGAAGAAGTTGTCGTGCAAGGACGATGTAGTCGGGCATGGCGTAGGTTAAAGACTGAGGTAACTGATGCTGCCCGAACGGCCATGAAACTGGGGAAAGACGATCCGAGAAAAATCATTCATTCGCTTAAAGTCGGATTGGCGATTACCATAGTCTCACTCTTCTACTATTACGAACCTCTCTTTGATGGTTTCGGCGTGGCTGCAATGTGGGCCGTTATGACTGTGGTGGTGGTTTTCGAATTTTCAGTTGGTAAGTGTGTCTGTACTTTTTTTTCTCTCTCTCTCTGTGGGGCTCGTTAGACTATGTTTTTGCACTTATATTGTGTACGTGACACACTCACTGAGTAATTTTTGTTACGAATCACCTTCACATTTATTTATGATTAACCAACCATTTGCATTGCAGGAGCAACACTTGGGAAAGGAGTAAACAGGGGAATTGCAACATGGTTAGGAGGTGCACTGGGTTTCGGAGTTCATCGCTTAGCTGTTTTGTCCGGAGAAACATTTGAGCCAATACTCGTCGGGTTATTTGTCTTCTTGATAGGTGAACCAATTAACATACCTACATTTATCTAATTAATTGCAGATTTGACGTTCCAATAAAAATTTAAATATCGTAGGAATCTTAGGAACCGTCAATACAGTAACGAAATTGTTATTGTGTGCGGTAAATCATCGGTACAGCATCGAAATTTATTACTTTGTTCATGAATTCAGTACCGAACACAGTATCGAAAACTTTTGCTATATTCTTGAAATCAACGATCGAAATTGGTTCCTACGATTTCTACGATATTTCGGTTCTCATTGAACGTATTACTACACATATATATTGTTGAAATTTATTTATTAATTTTACTCTTGATGGCTGCAGCTGGTGTTGTAACATACGCAAGATTTTTGCCGAAAATGAAGGCGAGATATGATTATGGGCTGCTGATATTTATACTAACATTCTGTTTGATATCGGTGTCGGGCTATCGAGACGATGAAGTGCTGGAGATGACTCACCAAAGACTCTCTACTATACTCATCGGGGGTTCCATCTCGTTGATCATATGTGCGTTGATCTGCCCAGTTTGGGCCGGTGATGATCTTCATTACCTCGTCCCGGACAACATTGAAAAGCTCGCTTCTTTTCTACAAGGTACGGAGTAGTATGCATTCGTGCCTGCTGCATCCTAGTTATTATGTTGATTTTGGGGAGAATTTTGTTTCATATATATTAGGATAAACTTCAAAATTGTTCAATTTTGGTTCATATATCGAAAAAATCAAGTATAATCGGTCCTATATTTTAATTTCTATCCAATCAAATTTTGAATAAAAATAAGTATACACGACACTTGCTAACTAATGACATGAACAAAAAACGTCACATTCACTCATTTTCTCGGTCATATCCACTTATTTTCTCCATTATTTATAAGAAAAATAAGAAAAAAGACCGTAAAAATTAAAGAATGAATTTGATTCCAAATCCAATATTTAAATAAAAACCTTAAGTCAAAGACCATTGAAGGAGGTTTGACCTGTTTTCTGCCTGTTTTTAAATTTATTTTTGCCAATCAAACTGTCCTTTTCTTAATTACTTTATTTTTCTAATCGAAGCGTCCTTGATTTTGCATATCTCTAGTATATTAGGTGCGTTTGGATAGTTAATTTTTAACATTATTTTATTTTATTTTTTAAAAATTTAAATTATATATTTGGTCTTTTAATTTTAAATAATTACATAATAATGACGGAGAGAGAAAGTGAGTGAGTAATAGTAAAAATATTTTTGAACGAACGCAAAACATTTTCAATTGTTTTCGTCCTAACACGTAGCTGTGCAACGCAGGATATGGAGCCGAGTATTTCAAGGATGTGGGGAATCTACGACCAATTGGCAGCAAGACATCTCTACTAGCGTACAAATCTGTTCTTGATTCAAAAACCACCGAAGAATCGTTGGTAAGTAACACCAAACAAGAAAATTAATAGAGGTACACGTTGCTACGAGAAATGATTGTGAAGGCATGTCAAACCATGTTGTCATCGTGCAAATGCAATGTGATAGAAAATAAGATAATATTTGAAATAGAAGATTTTGAGTCGTTGAGAACTAATTAATCTAGAAGACATTATATGTCTCTGCAGTCAAATTTTGCGAAATGGGAGCCACGTCACGGAAGGATCAGATACCGACACCCTTGGGAACAGTACCTGAAAATAGGAGCCATCACTCGACAGTGTGCATACAACATTGAAGCTCTTAATGCATACCTTAACGTAGAAATCCAAGCACCAACAGAGGTTCGCGAAAGAATTTGCAAATCCTGCATGAAGATGAGCATTGAGTCGGGCAAGACTCTGAAGGAATTGGCATTGTCAATCCGAACAATGACTACCAGGTCCTCCGCCGTCCTTTTCCATATTCAGAATGCAAAAACAGCTAGCGAAGACCTCAAGGCCTTGCTTAGAATAACAGGCTTGTGGCAAGATGCCGATTTTCTAATGGTAATTTCAGCTGCCACGGTTGTTTCACTACTCATAGACATCGTGACTTGTACAGAGAAGATTGCTGAAGCTGTTAACGATCTAGCTTCCCTTGCGAAATTCACAAATAATCTGATTGTAGTAAAGTCGGAACCAATAATGCCCGCTCGTCAGGCTTCCCTAGCGAAATTTACAAATATTCCGAAGATTGCAGTAAATTTGGAACCACTAATGCTCGCTCGCCAGGAAACATTAAGGCCGCGCCCTCCAATTGATACTATCCTCCATATAAGTACAGCTGAATAAGAATTTACGAGAGATGATCATGGGGCGTGTCAGTTTAGAGTAGCTAAGGCGTTTATATATTAACGCTTTTAACTTTGGATCTGCAAAGATTGCTGAACTATTTTTTTAGAATTTTGACAAATATTTTCATGTCGATGTATTGTGATTACTGAATAAGCAGATATCGTTCTTGTAGTATGTCGTTTTAATTCCCGATTACGTGTTTTAGGGCAATGGAGATTGGGAGAGATTGTGAACAATAGAAAGGGAAGTAGAGATGTAAACTAAAAAGCACCAGTTGCTTTTCATTGTGGAAAACCTCTGTAGTTCCTTTAATTTTTCTTACAATCGATGTTAATATTCTTTGTACACACAAATGGTGAAGTAAAAAAGAAAAAAAAAATGTTGCATTACAACAATGTAAAGTATAAACAATACTTCTTCCGTCCCCTTCAAGAGTTATAATTTACTTTTCATTGAAGAGTTATTTTTATAAATCATGACATCGACAACTTTAACCTACTTTTTTTTTTAAAAAACAATCGACGGCATCAATGTAAAAATTTGATAACATTACCCTCCTTTTTCGTCAAAAAGAATTGTGGATCAATCTCATGTGAAAAGTATTAAAGATAATTTACATGTTTTCGGTCTAATTCTTAATTTTTCCAGCGGCCCGAGTCAAAGGGCAGCTCTTCAAATGGGACGGAGGGAGAAATTTTAAAAAAAAAAAAAGAAAAAAAAAACTTCAACAAGAATTTCAATTCAAAATGCTTCAGCCTCACTAGCTAGCTAGTAAAACTAGACAGGGAACCAGAAACTTTTTCCAAATGAAGAAATAAAAAATATAATGAAAAGCTGTGGTCCAACTTATAAATAGCGCGCCTGACCATATTAATTAATATTAAAACAAATTTAATGGACTAGTTTTACGATACAATTAAGAATTAATATAATAAAAGAATTAATAATCAAGTACTCCACATTACTGGTACTCATGATTCCAGCATTAAACAAATACAGGAGTAAGACCAACAAACGAGGATTTACTAATTTTGTACAACTCCATTCAAACTGGGGGGGGGGGGGCATTTGTCCACGCACAGTACCACTACTACAGAATGATAACACTGTTTTAAATTAATTATTTAATTAATTAATTCCAAATAAAGTGATGTACTGGACAGTTTACATAGAGTGTAACTGAACCAGATACCATCATCACCAGTTATGTCTTCTTACATACACAACAATCTTAGGTAAAACCTGCTTGTCATAATATTCGATTGTTTCAATGTAAGCACATTTTGATATGGTCGTCTTAATTAAATTGCTCGAAATCATCGTATTCAGAATTGTATAGAATCCACGAGAGCAAGTGAAGGTGATAAATTATATATGTTCAACTTGATATTTTTTAATAATTTAATTGATAAAAGATCACCACGTACCAAATCAAATAATATGTTTGCGAGTGAGTGAGTTTGGTACTCCCAATTGGCCGGAGTCCATTAATTGGCACTATTTCCGCTACTATTCGGTACCCAAATATCAGAAGAAACCCACAACTAAAAACACACATGCATCTCCAATTGTCGAGTTTCTGGATCATCAATTTTTTAATTTGGCATATTTGAATATGGCTTCAACAGTTGCGTTACAAGAACCATTAGCTGGTCGAGGGTGGTGTGTGTTAAGGGCATCGACTACGGCCATGTATGTCATTTTAAAAAGCTATGCCACAGGAAATTTCGATTTCTCTTTTAGAAGGTCTTGGTGTGACTGCAATGTAGACCATTACGACTGTAGTAGTCTTTTTTACCTCGTATATCATAGGAATGAATTTTCGAAGTCATCTACAAGAAATATATTATATGAGATTAAATAAATATTTCAAAGTAGTAAATGAATTAAAATAAATAATTAATTAGTGTATGTGTTAGAAATAATTAGATATAAAATGAACACAAGTTTTAGCAATTTTCAAATTTTAGCAAGCTTGGTATGATTTTGTAACGCCCCCAAATTTTTTAAGCAAAATTAGAACTTGAGCGTTACGAAACATAAGCTCAAAACCAGATAACTTCCGTCCTACTTCTTGAAGTAGGACGGAAGGAGTATGGTTTATATTTTATATTGTTGTAATACAACAATGTTTATTTTTACTTCATCAGTTGTGTATACAATGAACATTTACATCAATTGTAAAAAAATAAATAAAAGGAACTACAGAGGTTTTCCACATTGAAATATTGAAAAGCAACTGGGCACAAGAAGTGCCTTTTAGTTTACATCTCTACTTCCCTTTATAGCTCACAATCTCTCCAAATCTCCATTGTCCTAAAACACGTAATCGGGGACAAACAACGATATTTTCCAAGAAGGATATCCCCTTATCCAGTAATCACAGTACATCGACATGGAAATATTTGGCTGAATTCTAAAAAACTTGTGAAAGATTTAAAGTCGTTAGGACTGTCCAGTGAACAAGACACTTGTGCGTGAAATTGCTAGCACAACTGTCTTAACAACTGGTTTGA
>JAOWAN010000049.1:9334510-9349986 GCA_028566635.1 Lobelia cardinalis
CAATTTCATAGGCCATTTGTGATTATGTGTGAATATGAATTGTTAATATCATTCTATTTCATAGCATGTCTTCAATGCATTTATATTTTTGTCTAAACCAAGACTTGATAAATTTAGCCTAACTATTATATAATTTCATATGCTTAACTTTTTACCATATTGTTATATTGATACAAAGGAAAAAAGATTATTAAAGTAATTTCTTTTACATTGAAATAATTTCTTTGCTCTAATGGATATTCTTTTAATTTATGATGCTTTTCTCCAACAGTATACTTGCATTCTGTACTTATAGTAAAATTAAATTGTACTTTATCATTGTTAGAATCTTTGGAATTTACAATATTTTTCGATCCTCCACAAAATTCATATTTAGTAAAAGCCTTATGTCATTATTCATTAGGCTCATATTTGTACGTAGGATGATTATTTTTGTATAATTACTATGTGCACAATAATATTTTTTATTTTTTTCTTCTCTTTCAATTGTTTAAAAATAGTGCATACTATGGTAATAATATGATAACTTAAATTTAAGGGCACAAATTTTATTTTCGCCCTGGACATCAGAAAGCTTTCGAACGGCCCCGTGGGTCATGGCATGCATACATTCCGGAAGAAAGTCCAAAACAAAAACATGCACTACATATGCATGTTAAGAAAAGATTTAGCCCCAATGTACGAATCTTTGATGTCATAGATAGCAAAATATGATGAGCAATCTACAAGATAAGTTCCGGCCACGAAAAGATTAGGGGAAAAAAGAAGGTACTGAAGCGTCCCAAAAATGAGAGCAGAATGGAGTGAAAAGAAGTGAGGAGCTTTGACGGCAGAAAGCCCATCGACATAAAAAACTCTATTGATCATGTTAAAAAAGGGAACATGTTTTCAGGGATAAAAGTTTTGGGCCTATTCATTAGTTCTTCACTCTTACTTCTATAATGTACATCTTGTAATTTACTTTCTCCACATCAGTTCAAGATAAAATCGGTGAAAAACTGTCGAGATTACAGTGTTAATTTTTTTTTTTTTTTTAGAAAGGGAACATATTAAAAATAGGGGCCGGATGACATTGATCATGGACATGGGACATGCATGTTGGAGGAAATTAGTATTAATTACCATCATGCGTACCGAGGAGGCGAGGGTACTGTCCGGGTCCCGCCTAGAATCGATATGTAGTATTCCAGAAACTGACAAGCGTTGGAAACGTTAGCAAACAATAACAAGGAAATTGGAAAATAATAATGTCTAATTAACAATGTCTCATGAGATGATCAAATTATATATTGCACCACCTTTAGAGAGTCTTAACTTAAGAGAATGTCTTTTCACTATTTTCCATAACAAAAAGAAAAAAACGAAATTTATCCGCAAAACAAATTGAGATTTTCTGTCTCATTTAATATCTCATATCTTATTTTATAATTTTTAAAAATTGACACATATACTAAAATTTTAGAATTATATTTTAGACGGTTGAGATACAATTTTAGAAAAATATGAGAGAAAGTGAAACACTAGGTGGGACAAAAAATCCGAACTTTCATGAAACGGGGGTAGTTTTTTGCATTCAAAACAAGTACCCTAAGCATTTCTTTTTTATTCGGTAGTATTTCTAGATTAATATACATTTCAGAAAAGTAAACTTGGATACAGTAGCAACGTTATTGCTGCATTCAAGCGAAATATAGGGGGAAAAAAAGGACACACATCCAAATGTTCTTTTTTTAAAAAAATTTATTTGGATGTAGTAGCAACGTAGTAGTAACATTGATACTACATATTTGATATTTTTTTTTTACTTTTTTATTTTCATGATGACTCTTATTTTAAAAGAAATATAATAACGATTTTTTTTTCCAAACAAATCTCAATTTATATAAATAATGAGATATGAAAAGTTAAATCAGACGGTAAAAAAAATAATAACGTCGTTCACACCTAACACAATTATAATATTATTCTCAATTATTTAATAAATTACGTTTACACATAATTTAATCTCAATCGTATTAATTTTTTTCTAATCTAGTGGAGTGATGTTATCACCTTAAATAGTAAAAGTACTATAAAATATTATTTTTAAAATGTATAAAATATATATTTTATTTCATTTTAATTGTCCATAATAACGACGTATTTTGAATGAAAAATGTTACGTTTACGATAATTAAAACCAAATGGAGCAAGTATAAAACATACCTTATTTTTAATCATACGATTCATACCAATGAATATAATTTCTTGTACATTAATAAAAATAATATTTAAAAACATAAAAATACCTAGGGGAGTAATATATTTAGGATTAGTTATTTTTTGAACTCATGGCTCGTTTAATTCTAACCTCTTACGATCATCAATTTCATCGACTTGTCAAAAGTTCCTCGTCGGATTCTCTTGACCACTTCTTTTTCATAGTATATTTGTAGAAGAAGGGTTGGAAAAAGAAAAAGAGAAATAAAGGGGAGAAGGGAGATGAGTGGGAAGAGAGTCGGTCGTGAACAGTTTTCTTCATTCCTCTCTTTAGGGTTTGATGATCCTGATTTCATGGGTTTGAAAATCCTAAAGATGATGGAATTCCGCTTCCTCTCCCCTTCATCTACTCATCTCTTCTCCATTTCTCCTGTTTTGATCTTCCATGCATCCAGCATTCTCCTAATTCAAGCCACTTCTCGGTTTTGAGGTTCGTTCGATTTCTATTGCATTTGCAGACTTGATTTCAGATGCTACATTATTGTCTCGTTTGGACATCTGGGTGTGTGTTTCTTCTTATATTACTTGCTATAAATTGTTAATCTTGTGATGTGAAAGTTAAGGGCCAGACATGGGCTGTGATCACGTAGAAAGGCTATGCATTGTGTTAGCTTTTTTGTGTTCTGTTGTTGTGGTTGGTAGTGTCACAAATCCCAATGATTTCAGGGTTCTGAATGATTTTAGAAATGGGTTGGATAACCAAGAGCTGCTCAAATGGCCTTCTAAAGGAGATGATCCATGTGGGCCTCCCATGTGGCCTCATGTGTTCTGTTCTGGTGGTCGAGTAACCCAGATTCAGGTTCGGGGTTTGGGTCTTAAAGGTCCTCTCCCGCAAAATCTGAACCAGCTCAGTAAACTCCAGAATGTGGGTCTTCAGGGGAACCAGTTTAATGGGAATTTGCCAAGTTTTAGCGGGTTGTCAGAATTGCAGTTTGCTTACTTGGATAACAATCAGTTTGATACTATTCCTTCCGATTTCTTCCACGGACTTACTAGTGTGCGCGTGCTTGCGTTGGATAAGAATCCGTTTAATGCGACTACAGGGTGGTCTATACCTGATGAGTTACAAGAATCTGCTAATTTGGCTAATTTTTCGTGTTCTGGTTGCAATTTGGTTGGACCGTTACCAGAGTTTTTTGGGAGGTTGTCGTCTCTCACGGCATTGAAACTTTCCTATAACAGTTTAAGCGGTGAATTACCTTCGAGTTTCCATGGCTCACCATTGCAGTTTCTGTGGTTGAATGATCAAGAAAGTGGTGGATTGACTGGCTCAATTGATGTGATCGGATCAATGACGGGGCTTACACAGGCATGGCTTCATGGAAATAGTTTTACTGGTACAATTCCCGATAGCATCGGAGATCTAACTTCTTTGAAACAGCTAAATCTTAATGGGAACAAACTGGTTGGCCAAATTCCTCCAGGGTTGGCGAATTTGAATCTAGATGTACTGGATTTGAATAATAATTTGCTAATGGGTCCTATCCCAAAATTCAAAGCCAGTAAAGCTACTTATTCTTCTAATTCTTTCTGTCAACCAGACCCTGGTGATCAATGTGCTCCTGAGGTCAGAGCTCTATTAAATTTTCTTCAGGCTGTGGGTTTTCCACCATTTCTTGCTTCTAAGTGGACTGGTAATGATCCGTGTAAAGGGTCATGGTGGGGAATTACTTGCAATCCTCAATCCCAAGTTTCTATTATAAACTTGCAGAAAATGAATCTCAATGGTACCCTGAGTCCTTCACTTGTAAACTTAGGTTCACTGCTCGAGATTCACCTAGGAGGAAACAACTTAACTGGTATGATCCCCTCTAATTTAACGCAGTTGAGTTCCTTGAGGATACTGGATTTAAGTGGAAACAACTTTTCGCCTCCAATACCAAAATTTCGTGATGGTGTAAAAGTCATCACAGATGATAATCCCCAATTGACTGGTGATCCAACCAAGGGTAATAGTCCAGCAAATAACAGTCCATCACCAACAGACCAATCAGGAGGTACTCCGCAAGGACAAGCATCAGATGGCTCACAGGGATCTGAAGGTTCAGACTCCAATTCACGTAGTTTCTTCAAAGAGCAGTCGGATAAAAAAAACAAAAAAATTCTCATTATAGTGGTGGCATCTGCATCTGCAATTATGATTCTTCTTGGAGTACTATATTTAATATTTTTCTTTAAGAGGAGAAAATATTCTAAGAACGGTCCTGTTGGCGGCGCGGTGCACCCTCGGCATCCATCTGGTCCTGATAACTTGCTTAAAATTGTGGTGGCGAAAAACAAGCCTGGAAGCACTCCAAAAGGAGTTTCGGAAAATAGATTAAGTAATGGAATGGAGAATGCCCATGTACCTGAGGATGGAGACTTTACCATTTCGGTGAAGGTTCTTCGTAGTGTCACCAATAATTTTGCCACTGTAAATGAGCTTGGGCGTGGAGGTTTCGGGGCGGTTTATAAAGGAGAATTTGATGATGGGACCAAAGTAGCAGTAAAGAGGATGGAGTCTGGGGTGATAACTAACAAAGGCCTGGATGAGTTTCAGGCAGAAATAGCTGTTCTTTCAAAGGTCAGGCACCGTCATCTCGTGTCTCTTTTGGGCTACTCAATAGAAGAAAATGAGAAGCTTTTGGTTTACGAGTATATGCCGCAAGGAGCTTTAAGTATGCATCTCTTCTGTTGGAAAAAACTCAATTTGGAGCCTCTATCATGGACAAAAAGACTCATCATAGCTTTAGATGTAGCCAGGGGGATGGAGTATCTTCACAATCTTGCGCACCAAAGCTTTATACACAGAGATCTGAAATCTTCAAATATTCTTCTTGGTGATGATTTTAGGGCCAAAATTGCAGATTTTGGATTAGTAAAACTCGCACCTGATAGGGAGAGGTCAGTCGCAACCCGGCTTGCTGGAACTTTTGGATACCTTGCACCAGAATATGCAGGTGAGAAACTTCTTGTTCTTTAATATGTTCTCATTTTTATAGTATAGTTACTTTCAGATTGTACATATTTTAGCATAAGTAACCTACTATATACGAATCTATTAATTCATTCGGTGTTTGACAAAGTAGCAAGAAAATATGAAATAACCTATATTCTTTTGAGCTTATGTTTTCATTCCTCAATTGGTTAAAATAAAAAATCCACATCTTTTGAAACAACACATCACCAATATCAAGTTTTACCCACCTATTTTTGGATTACAATGTGTAATGTTCTAATATACATTTAATGAATCCATCTTCAACAAAATTCTTTTGAGACTAACATTCCCATTATATAGAGTCCACCATCAGACTCCAGGTAGCATTTGTATCTCTAGTATATCATAATATGGAACTTCCCATTTGAATAGACTTACAGAAGTTTTCTACCCTATTTTGGTTGTGAATAAATTTTTGAGCTACAGTTATTAGAAACATAATGTCTCTATGTTGTGTTTTGAGTGCTTGCACTTTTTCCATCATGTCCTGATGTGAATTGAGGATGCAAAGACTTACACGTTCAATTCTGCTCCCTTGCTCGTTGTCCTATACTGTTTTCATGTTCTGTGTTAGGGGATGAGCTTGGATAGGAGTTTGTTATTTGGGTTAACTATAAAAAAGGGATGCGTACTATCACTTTGACTCAAAAAAAAATATCGTACTATTTTTACTTCAAAAAAAGGTTGCGTACTATTATTAATTCATCAAAAAAGGAATGTGTACTATCATTAATTCATTAATTTAAACCTCATTCGACCCAATTTCCTCCCATTTAAAGAAGATATGAGTTGTTTAATATCCAAGAGAGTTGGATCGAATGAGGTTTAAATTGATTCTTGAATCGAATGAGGTTTAAATTGATGAATTAATAATAGTACGCATCCCTTTTATGAGGAAGAAATAGTATGATACCCTTTTTTGAGCTAAAAGAATAGTACGCTACCCTTTTTTATAGTTAACCCTTGTTATTTTCCCTGACGATCTTTTTGCAAGCTGAGACCTAAGAGCATGAATGTGATGGTGTATCTGAGCTTCACATTGACTATAATGAAGACATTGATAAACAACCTTGTTGACAAATTATTACTAACGGTTTTTAGATTTTATATAAATAGTTTACATGGTTTAATGGTTACAGTAAATGCAGTGTAACCATGATGTTATCCCGGTCCTTTGTTTTGTTGAACTCCTCTTTGTGGCTCATACAATGTTCTAACACATTCTAATTTCTGTGTTACCCAGTGACAGGGAAGATCACTACTAAAGCTGATGTGTTCAGCTTTGGGGTGGTGCTGATGGAACTTGTGACTGGACTAATGGCACTTGATGAGCACCGTTCTGAGGAAAGCCGGTACTTGGCTGAGTGGTTTTGGCAAATCAAGTCAAACAAAGAGAAGCTAATTTCTGCCATTGATCCAACTCTTGATATGAAGGAGGAGATTTTAGATAGCATTTGCACTGTAGCTGAATTAGCTGGCCATTGTACTTCTAGAGATCCAAGCCATAGGCCTGATATGGGTCATGCGGTGAATGTTCTTGTCTCACTTGTGGAGAAGTGGACCCCAGTTAAAGAAGAAACAGAGGATGATTCTGGCATGGACATGTTACCACTGCCCCAGATGCTTAAGGACTGGCAAGAAGAAAGCGCAGACTATAGTGGTACAAGTCTCCAGGACAGTAAAGAAAGTATTCCAGCTAGGCCAACTGGATTGGCTCAATCCTTTAATTCTTCTGATGCTCGATGATGAGTTAAGGTACCTCCAAGCCTCCCAATGGGTCACCGTTTGCTTGCCCTTCAAATGAGTTTTCTACACTGTTCATAAGTTAAATCCATTTGTTCTTCTGAACATAGCAGCATGAAGATGCAGAATTACGGCAACTCTTCAGTTCTGAGCTATGATTGTGGTTTAATATTGACATGCAGATATGTAGAGAAACATTGATGCCTACATTCCCAGTTTTATTGTTATTATTATGTATTTCCTTGTTCAAAACAGTTTTATGTCAATTTTACTATCTGATTGAATGATATATTATCTTGTAATCATTTTCGGGCATCTGAAGCATATCCAATAATATATCAAGCAGATATGTTGCAGAAATACACAGAGGGTGTAAAAGTATGGTTCTAAGCTGTATGATGAGCATCTTGCACGGTTCTGTATTGGACCATCGCCAAATTTAACACCAAATGGCAACTTAATTGATATCATACTTGTTGGTCTAAAAATTTTGATTTATGTTATAAAAATATCATAGTCAAGAAAAATTGATAAATTGTGCAAAATTAGTTTTAAGTAATAAACACCCATTAACAAAACTTAAAGCTTGACATGAAAAATTCAATTGGTATATTGTGTACATAATATGAATATGAAATACACACGAGTTATTTGATTATCATATTCATAATTATTATGTACATTTCACATTCATATTATGTACATAATTTATAAATTTTATATACATTTATGAAAAAAATGGGCATTCCTTGCTAGAAATGCCTAGGCACACGATATAATTTGCGTCAAAAATTTAACAAGATTGAAGGTTTAGAAATACAAAAATGCATGATTGCAATAAATATCTTCTCCGCCTTAAAATTACCACAAAAGTTATATTTCTTTCGTTTCATTTTAAGCGTTCATGCTAGCACATGTTGTAAGGAAAAATGTCACTTTTAGTACACTTAAAATGAAGGGAGAGATTAATATTTACCGTAAGGTTACGTTAATAAGCTTCACGAAGAAATTCACGAGGTCGCGTAAAAGTGTTCTTGATTGATGTAATTTTTTTTAATATCGATCTATTTGAAAATTTGAAAAGTTTTTTTCATTTATAATGAAAAGTACAAGTTGTTTTATTTTAAATTTTTTAAATTATTTTTTAGTAAAATAAATAAAAATATAGTTGCCTAGCCAAAAAATTTCCTCCAATAATTACTACTACCATATAATTTTTCTAAAAACCCACTGATTATTATTTTACATAAATATTAATTATCCACCGTGGAACAAAATTAATTCTTCAAAAAATTATTAATTAATAGAAACTAATAACTTATTATTATTTTTTTATATATATTATATGTGAACTTGTAATTACAGGAGAACTCCCTTCTTTCTTCCATGTCCGAAAATAAAAATTATTTTAGGGTGGCCGTAGCGGTTATGTTCTTCAAAAAAAAAACGGTTAGCTTAAGCAATGAGCCTTCCAGCGTTAACAACCATCAACAAACCAACACTTCCTCTTCAATCTCACCCAACCCTAACCCTAACCCTAACCCAACGCGGCTTTCCAAACTCTACTAATAACCTCCAAGTTACCAATAACCATCCCAACAAAAACCATTTGAGACAATCCATCAGTAAATCCAATACTACTTTTGACCGAACAATCTCATGGACCTCGTTGATATCCCAAAAATGTCGGTCCGGCCATCTCGCCGATGCTGCTGCAGTGTTCACCCGAATGAGGATGGCCGGTGTCGAACCCAATCACGTTACTTTCATTACACTTCTCTCCTGTTGTGCCCAATTTCCGTCGCACGCGATTACATTCGGGGCTTGCCTTCATGCTTTGGTCCGTAAATTGGGGATGGATACTTGTAATGTCAAGGTTGGCACGGTGATTGTGGATATGTATTGCAAGTTTGGTCGCGTAGATTTGGCGAGTGTCTGTTTTAGGGAGATTGGGGAAAAGAATAGGGTTACTTGGAATACTATGATTAATGGGTGCATGAGAAATGGGGAGTTTGAGAAAGCAGTAAAGGTGTTCGATGAAATGCTTGATGGAGATGTTGTTTCTTACACAGCTTTGATGGATGGTTTCATCAAGAGTGGTCAGTTTGATGTTGCTTTGGAATGGTTTCAAGAAATGCAGCTGGCTAATGTTGAACCCGATCCTGTTACCATCGTGTCTGTGCTTTCTGCATGTGCCAATTTAGGAGCACTTGGTCTAGGCTTATGGGTACATCGATTTGTGTTAAAAAAGGATTTCAGGGCTAATGTTCGGGTGAATAATTCATTGATAGACATGTATTCTAGATGTGGATGTATTAACTTTGCGCTTGAAATATTTACGAGCATGCCTAAGCGAAATAATGTCTCGTGGAACATGATTATTGTGGGGTTTGCGCTAAATGGGAATCCGCAGGAGGCTCTTGAATATTTCTACTTGATGCAAGAGGATGGGTTTGAGCCAGATGGAGTGAGTTTCACTGGGGCTTTATCTGCTTGTAGCCATACTGGCATGGTTGACGAAGGGTTGAAGCTCTTTGAGACGATGAAGGAAGTTCATAGAATCTCCCCAAGAATTGAGCATTATGGATGTATAGTAGATCTCTATAGTCGTGCGGGGATGCTGGAGGATGCCTTAAACACCATAGAAAGTATGCCGATGACTCCAAATGAAGTTATACTGGGTTCACTGCTAGCTGCATGCAGGACTGCAGCAGACATTGAATTAGCAGAAAAGTTGACGACTTATATTTGTAAGGTGAATCCTGATGTCGATTCAAGTTATGTGCTCCTGTCAAATTTATTTGCTGCTGAAGGTAATTGGTATAATGCAAGCAGCGTGAGGAGGACAATGAAGGATCGCGGACTACGGAAGAAAACAGGAGTCAGCTCAATTGAAGTTGACGGTGTAGTCCACAAATTTGTGGCTGGTGATCAATCCCACGCAGATACGCAGTATGTTTACACAATGTTAGAGATCCTT
Organism: Lobelia cardinalis; assembly: GCA_028566635.1. Taxonomy (NCBI): domain Eukaryota; kingdom Viridiplantae; phylum Streptophyta; class Magnoliopsida; order Asterales; family Campanulaceae; genus Lobelia; species Lobelia cardinalis. The sequence continues at coordinate 9,344,473 of JAOWAN010000049.1, forward strand.
TCTCTTGAGCTTAAGATCTATGGATACATTCCAGAAACAAATGGAGGTGAACTCTATTAATTTGACTGATTATCTCAACTTTTCTATATATCTATGGGACCAATATAATAGGAGACCTCCGATCAAATATCAAATTCTAAGTTAAATGAGTTAGGCAGTGTGTAGTACGTACAATTTGAATTGAAAGGCAATTTGTGATAAAGTTGTCAGTTGCATGCTTTCAGTATTTGGGAAACCAGTATATCAAGTCAAGATTTAGTGCTTGAAAAATGTCCACAGACACGTTCATGAAAACTGAGCACTTGAAAACTGCTCAACAGTGCAGCTATTGAAAATACATCAGCGTCAGAACAAAGTAATCCCTTAAGCATTACACATGAGGCCTATCTATTGTGTTATGAAATAAGAGAAATGGGGCGCCACTGAAAAACTTCTGAGCTTTTTTCTGCTTCCCATATTGCCCCCAGTATGCCTCAAGATTTACAGTCATCGGATGAATTGTCGTTGGAGCTCAGTCACAAGGTTTCTCCTGCTTCATCGCTGCAACAACGCGTCCTGCTCACACGCACCCAACACTTACTTCTTGCTTGACTAACCTCCTTCTCTTCCTCTTCCTCCCCTCTCTCTCCTTGAAGGCTGATCTCATCTTCTCTCAAACTTCGCTTGTTATCCATTGATCACTTACGAGGATTATGCACTGATCTTTACTTAAGGAGGATTTGTTTCTCAACTTCCTCCAGTTGATCGACTTTCATTTCAAGTTCGGACATAAACTTAGGTCAGTTTAATTTAGTTTCTTAAGTTTCTGAAATTATTTTGTTTTTCTTCGTTTACTTCCAAACTTTAAACTCAAATTCTCACTTAGTTCTATGTGTTTTTCTTTTAATTTTAAGCTTTTCTTCTTCTGAGTTTTCAATTTTATTGGAAATTTGTGTTTCTTTGTGAAAATTTTGGCAGAATCATGAGAGGAAACATCGGCCAACCATTTGGTATGATTTTGGCTTTTCGAGGCTTCTTAATTATTTCCCCCCATGCTTTCATGCCTTTTTTCCCAACTTTCTTTAGTTTAATTATTTTCTAATTTTTTTGCAACTTCTGTAGTGCTCCTCCTTTCACACTGAATTAGGTTATTGATTTCTCTCCCCACTTTGATTTATTATTGTTTGACTTGTGATTCATTGATAATTTATCTTTCTTAGCTTTCTAGACTTATTTAAGCATCTGATTTTCGCACATATTTTTCTTGTATGTTTTTTCTAATTTAATTCATTTTGATATTTGTATTTGCTAGTAGTGTGTCGACCAAAAGACATGAAAAGTACTCTATCTCTTGTAGTAAACTTGGAAATTCATTGTTGTAAAGAATAAAGCCGCCTAAGTTTACTAGCTTGATATAAATTCGGTTATTGATCTTTTAATTTAACGAAAATTGAATTTCACATATTTATGTACTATTAACTTAGTTCATAAAAGGAGATTCACCTTACCGCTCCAATTTAATGGGATAGCAAAATGTAAAGTTTGAAATATTTAAAGATATATATGTTAATTGTTTACCTTTATGTTTAAAATTACCGTAAAAATATATGTTGAAAACTTTGAATTTGGCTCACCTTATTCTGCGTAAAGTTTCTCTTGAATATATGGTTGGTAATTTAGAAGAACTTTGAATAGGTAAAGTCTGGCTCAGAATTCCTTAAACTATGGGGGTATCTTCTTAAAGATACTTGTTCCAAATCACAAAAGGGAAACACTAAGTTCGGAATAAACTGTTGCCATTATATTTCAAAGTATATGATAATTTGACCATAAGATTTAGATTGTCAACATATAAAATCTTGAGCTTATGTGTCAAGAATAACCTTTCGTGATGCTAAGGGTCCGATCACGAAGACTATATAGGTTAATATGAAGTGATATGGTACTATTTACAATATGAATATAAGATGATATGAGTGATATGAGTTTATGAATTAAAAGACCAAATTATCCTCATAATGTGAAAGATTTTAAAGTGATGTGAGGAGAGAGAATGTAATGTGAAAGGTTTGAATGTGAGGAGAAAATTGAGGAAATAGGAGAGAGAATGTGATGTGAAAGGTTTGAATTGATTTGTGAGAGTGTGTAGGTATAGGGATAATATATGGAAAATGTTTGATATTAATATATGATATTTGAGTGTGATATTGATGATATTAGTGATATTAATGATGTTGGTGATATAGGTGATATGTGGTAATGTTAGCTTCGTGATCTGATCCTAAGTTCTTTGATGATGTGTTTTTCATAAAATTTTGATTATTAAAGATTTGGTACCTATATTTGATTCATATCTTGATCATATAGAAGGATGACAAATGTGGGGGTCAAATCCAATTAGTTCTAACCTTAAAAATTAGAATTTAGGAGGAGCATGATTTTGAATTGCTAAGGATTATGGAAAATAATTGAATTATTTTCATTATCTAGGGAGATCTTAAACCTTCTAAAGTGATGGTTTCTTTTGAAGCTAAGCACAAAAATGATGTTATTAAGAGTTAAACAACTTACAATATCATTAACGAGACATGGAAATTTATAAAACTCTCTCCTAATTGACACTACAATATGATTGAATAAAATATTTTATGAGATATAAAGATGTGATGTAACCGTATACTATTTCAAGTGCTAGTTTGATTGTAATTGTGTTGTCGCAAATTTGAATAATAGATTAAATATGTTCTTGGTTTTTGTTATGACTACTATCAACATGCTTACAGTATTGGCCGAGTTTATGAGATCATATAATCCATTGAATGTGGATATAGATGTTATTTATTCTGTCATGGTGGTATGAAAGAATAAGTAATATATACGTATCAGTCAGAGTAAAATAACGTGAATTTACTAATAGGTAAATCTCCTTTTCAGGCATTAGGAAACTCATATGCATTGTGATAAAATGTTTTTGAAACATATTTTTCTGTTTTGGCTTTGTTATAAATAAATTAATAAAGTGTATGTCCTGCAAACTTGACGGTGATAAGTATTGTCTTGTTCATATACGCTTCGTATTCATTTAATTGAAATTGAGATAGTGAGAACTCAAAATATACATACTTTTATTTTCATTAATTAGATAAAATAATTATATTGTAATTGGTGAACCTTCGTTAAATATTGTTTGAGTAAAAAAAAAAGGAAAGAAAAGAAGTTGGAAGGATTATAAGGTGATTTGTCAAGAAGCCTTGATGTGGGATCCATTTGTTCTTTAACTATGATGTACCTTAGAAATTAGGATTAAATTTGTTAAAATTTGGCGTTGAAGAGAAAATGTGGACTTTTGATTGGGCCGAAAGAGACCGAACAAATTATTTTTTAGGGTTTGATTGACTTTTGCTATAAATAGTGTTTTCTTCTTTAGTGGCTGGTCACAAAACCGAGAATGTGAAAGGGACCTTGATGACCCATTTACTCTCCTAATTAGAGAAGGATCAGAATGGAACACAATGACAGCGGAACAATATTTTGCAAAATTGGAAGCATATGAGCTTGAGAGGGAATGATTAAAGCTCCGTCAACATCCATTTCCAATATACACCAATCTATTGCTTTACATTTATGAGAAAACACCATGCCCTCCCTGCCAGAGCTCTACACACAACACGAAGTTGATCAAATGAAGAATCTCTCTCTCAAAGCCTCAGAAACCCCATTGCCAAAGCTGTTCACTCAACAGGAAGTAGATGCAATGCTGTTAAATGCATCACAAAAAACTTCCACTTCACTATCACATGATCCCATGTTAAACACAGCTGCGTATATTCCAGTCTTATCTCCATGGCTGTAGGAAATGCCGTTGATGCTCAAAGAAGAAGATTCAAATCTAGATCAAGAATTGTATGTAGTGATGTTCACACATTTGTACACTGACATATAACCTTATCCTGCTACAGCTGGTAACTGCTGCAACAGGGACATAAGTTGTTGCCATCCTGGTATTAAAGTCCTTTCTGTTTTCACCTTTTCAAACTGATAAATAATGTAATACTCCATGCATCCCAAAAGGAGTGTCAAACTTTAATGATCATGAACAAAATTTGACACTCATTTTTTAGAGTGGGTGTACAAAGTAAGATACATCATTCTGATCTACTTTGTTTCTCTTTGACTAGTAGTTTTCAGTTGGATGAATGAGTAGCATTAATTGACTTCTAATTTTCTGTAACTGTATGTTTCCGTAAGGCAGTTGAGATTTGTTTAAGCTCTTCATTTGGAGGTTTATGCATGTCATATATGAAATGAATGTTCACTTTACACATCTTTTGTGCATGCTCTGCAAAGTGCAAACTATTTAAATTGTTTGCACAGTTTCTGTAATTGAATATTGTTTCTTCTGCTAATTTCTTGTGCCTAATCTTCATGTAACATTTGCTTATAGGGGACTATGTAGACTTGAGTCTGATGAACTGTGTGATGATGCCAGAGGAGTAGCTGCTCTATGCAAGCCTTAAAACACAAACATGCTATCAGAAAATTTGACTGGAGAAACATCATTTCGTAGGGATCTCGAGGCTTTAAGTGTGTCAAAACGTCTTGTCAGAAGTGTCTGCCAAAAGTTGAAATGAAAGAGCCATGGAGGCGAAGCGGAAGAAGAGGATGACACAAGGGGAGTTTCTTCGAAATGTCTTAATCTGTATGGTCAGGGTGGAGGTTGCAAAGTTGGAGTAGCGACAACTGAAGAGTTTGGCGTACTGGATTATCGAAGACTGGCAAGTGCCTGTGAAGAAGGGAAGGGGTGCATGACAATATGTGGAGCCGAGGAAACCACAATAGATTGCTTCTCATATGGGATGGAAGATAAATTTTGGAAGAAAAGTAACAGGAAGGTCTTAGAACTGAAGAATCGCAACGAACAGTAGCATGCGTGCGTTCCTTCCTGATGACATTCATGTGTTTAGTGAGACGTCCGCTGACCAGTCTCATGACTGCCCGCCTAGTTTGCCGAAAATGAAGAACTCTGCCAATACCACCTTGTTTCATGCAGATGAGGAGCGAAGGTCTTTATCAGAGTCCATGGTATTTTCTGTTTGGCGTTGTTAGGGGTGGTTATTGCTCCAGGGAGATGCATGCTTTGGATGTCTCTTAGTAAATGGCATAAAATAGATTCTGAAGTTTTGAAAGGGTGGTTCTTATTTTCTGAAGCCAGCATCCATTATGGTGTTCATATTGTTGGCGGTTGCTCTAGCTTGACACACTTTGGCAAGGTAGATAGGAGATCCTTTAAGACGCACAAAGGAGTATTGGTTTTTAGCCCCTTAACTAATGGCACAAGGTTGCTTCCATGAAACATGCAAGATCATCACCTATTTTAGGAGTTAATGAAGTAAACTCATATTGCTTTATCATTAGAAATCAGCTTAATCGACAAGACAGGCGTTTCCTCAGGACGCGTGTTGGCGGGGTGTCAGATGTTTACGAGGATACTCACAGGCTTTCAGTAAGACGCCAATTCCGAAACTCTCTTGATGA
>JAOWAN010000049.1:9351620-9361646 GCA_028566635.1 Lobelia cardinalis
AAGAATATTACTGAATGTCATAAAAATCAATTGGAACATTGTTCTGTTTAAATCAACTGGAACATGAATATTTCCCAAAAAAAAAAAAAAAAAAAAAGTAAGGTAGGAGCTACTGGAGCTATATTACTAGACAGTGAGAGTCGGAGACGGTGTACCTGTGAGTTGACGAATCATCACAAACTCCGGGGAACCTCATCGAGCATCATTCCTTTAAGACTTCTAGCCAACCAGATTGCAGTCTCCCTCGGAGAGACCTTGTCCTTCCCAAAAGGCCTCAGAACAACTGCAAGCTCTTCCAACCTGTTCTGTTGAAGCAAGTCTGCTGACAGTTCTAGTAGTCCTTCGAGTGCTTCTGCCCTCTGCCTGGTAGATGTGACATCCATTTGTTCCTTCGCTACAGGTGTTTCTTCTTGACATGGTGTAGGGTTTGGTTTTGCTGGCTCTGGAGAATCGTGTTTTGGCGGAGAGATTGAGTTCTCTCTCCTTGCTTCTATCTCTCTGAAGCAGGAATTATCAGAAAGCTCTGATTTCAGATTCGTGGTTTCAGATAAATTTGAAGAAGATTTCACAGCTGTTGGAGAGGGAACGTTTTTAATTTCCAGCTCGTCCCTTACTACATTTATCAGCTTCCCAACCTCTACGTTCTTTTCAACAGTTTCAATCACTGGTTGCTCATTCCCAACTCGGAAGCTACTGTGCCTTATCACATGAATGACATCATCAAAAGCTGGTGGGAGTTGGGGTGGAGCAAGTTTTTCAATCGTTGGATTTTTTAAAGCAGATCCCTTGTCAGAGAGCAAATTTAATTGACTTGATGAAATAGGGATGACTTTAGCAGGTGTAGCATCTACTACCGGTGAAAGAAATTCTTTCACTGTAAATTTGTCATCATTAATGAAGGTGGAACTACTGATGTTTGATTCGGGCAATGCACCAGAAATACCACTTGGCCTCCGTGTTGGAGTATCAGCTCTTGAGAGTGATGTATCAACGGGATTTTGAGAAGGGGATTCCAGAGTAATAGTTGACCTCACTAACTCGTAACCAATACCAACATTAGTACTTGGACTTCCAAGGTGTGCTTCAGTTGTTCGGTCCAAGAATTGTACGGATTTATGGTTATGTTGACAAGTTTCTCCAAAGAGAAGTTCAGGAATCTCAGAATGCAAAGATGAAGCATCTGAGCAGCTCGGAGGATTTGATTCTAAACTTTCAGCTCGACTTACTTGCTCATGATTGGGAGGTACCAATTCTGTCAAGTTACTGAAGTGTGTTGAGGCATCATCACAGAGTTCAAAACCTTGAATTGACAATGAAGATGACACAGAATTACTGCTCTCTGTCTGCACGTCTTTGGAAGAACCCTTTACAGATCCTTGAGGATCCTGTATAATCTTCCTAGAAACACGTGTGAGGGGACCATTTCTGGGAACTGCATCGTGGGTCAATCCTCTGGAATCCTGTACTGTCTCACTTGGGACTATTTTATTATTGGTAGTGGTATCTGGAGCATCAACCCCTAATTGCTTCATCCGTCCAGGAAACGATGGTCGTCTGAGCAGATTTGGTGGGGTTTTAAGTCTTGGCTTTGAAGGAAGTCCGTCTTCAGCAATATGCCTTGTAGCGCCGGAGGGAGGGATCCCCTCATGTCTAGGTTTAGTTTTTGGAGAGGGGTCAATGACTGGTAACTGCAGCACATAGGCCATTGACATCATTGAAGTGTTCAGGGAGATAACAATACATGAGGAAAAACATTTAATAGCCATACCTGGTGCTTCAAAGGATTCAGTCCGGGACTTCTCTTCACTGTATCCAAGCTGGCCTTAGCTGGTGGTGCAAGGGTTAGTGTGTCTGCATTTGCCTTCAAACCAGGATTAACAGCGATCATTTTAGGAACCTTTGGTGATGCCTCCACATTATATCTTTGGGTACAAGTACTTCCTCCAGGCTTCACTCTGTTACCTCTCATTGGGGAGCTATTTTCTCTAGTTTTTCCTTCTTTCAGGGCCATCATAATATGTTTTATAGTTTTCGGGTGCTTAGCATCGACATCTGACCGCAGTTCATCATGGATGGGTTTTACCACCTCTTGCTCCTCCATTCTGACAGTACATACATGGGAACCATGTTCCTCAGTACCTCGAAAAAATTGCTCAATACCAACTTCATCATCACCAGAAACCAGTTCTAGGTCAGCCACTTTATGGTTGCAAGTGCACGTTTGCACCTGAATATTTTTCTCACTGGACATTAAGCTGTCTTTGTCACTGCATGAGCTGTTACTACTTTGGCTTTCAGCTCTGCTCTTCCGAATGTCATGCGCACCACGAAGGGGCTTTGCAGGAGAAGTTGCGGGTGGAGTAAATGAGGATCTGCACTGGTCAACGTAAGGTTGCAGATATGGATGCTTTAGGATTTCGGAAGCCTAAGCAAAGAAGAAAATAGGTTAAGGTGATGGCATGATAAAACATCCTGACTTGTTAAAAGGGACAATTGGGGCTTACACTCGGTCGATGTTCAGGGTTTTTTCGCAGCATTCCCTTGATGAGAGTTTTCCTGAAAATGAAACATTTAACCTTATAGTTTATGCTATATCGGAAATGATTATGCTGAGAAAAGTAGGGGAACAAGAAGAAAAGAAGCACATTTCATGCGGTTACACCAGTTTGAACTTTCTGATGTTTCATTTTGAATTCTAGAGTGATCTAACATCCCAATCAAACACAGAAAAAACCTAAACCAATGAGCAAACGAAACCACTCATCTCCCAATAATTAACCGAAACCCACTTCCATCCCAATAATTCTGTTTCCACCCCCTCCCTCCCCACACCCACTTTCGTTTCCCCTATTCTTCTCCACTCTCTCCGTTCATACAGTATTTAACGAAACCACTCATCTCCCTCCCATATTCTTCCACCCACCACCCCCTTCTTCTTCCCTCCTCTTTTCTCCTCCCTCCTCTTTTCCCCTCCCTCCATACACCGAGGCCATCCGCCCCTCCTGCCTCATTGCTGACAATCCGAAATTGCAATGTAGACAACGGCCGCTTATTTTTTAATCTAAAACTTCACACCGGCTTTTAGTCTAGAAGTCCCACATGAGCAATTCCAGCTCTTGCACTCACAACATCTGGGTTGCCAACTATCCCTCTTGGATTTCTTTGATTTTAGATCATTTTCTTTCCGACGGTTTTTGGTAGTCAAAGGTGGTATACTTGAACCGGAGTAAATTTTTGGGAGAAGAGAAGTGTCGGTAAAATTTCTCAAGATACTGGCAGGCGGCAGCGAAGCTGGCGACCAGCTGTTATTCTGGTGCAGTTCGACAGCCATCAAGAGAACTCTGGCAGTACGTGAAATCTGATATGTGATAATTGGCAACGGCAAAGCTTAAAAGATTATGTTTGTGCAAGGGTATGTTTGGAAGTTCAAGAATATTTCTATGGCAATTTTAGAAATGGGACTTTTATTTTCGGGGTGGAGGGAGTTTTACTTTATTGGATGCCAAAAACTGATTAATTCAAGCAGGCAGTACATAGGCTACTGGACCTAGCCAGCAGTAACCTGTAGCACATAACAGACTGTAACAGCTAGAGCATGTTGCGGTGCAATAGCCTTTTTTTTTTCTTTTGGGAGAAAGGAAAGCGGGGCTCTTTTTCGAACACGGTATCATCAGTGTGACAACTTTACAACAGATACAAGGACGGGATTGTCACCTCTATCTTAGATACAGAAACATTTCCATCGATCTCTTTGCCCGCTGGCTTGGGAAAGGGAGTTAGTTATTTAGTGGTGTAAATATTTTGTGTAGAGAATTCAGGCTGGAGAATGATGTTATCTTCTAACTATGTTCGGACTTCAGACTTCTGCAAATCTGTTTCTCCTAGTAGTAAGGTAAAGGGAGTTGGTGTCTCCTACCTTTCTCAGGCAAATGGGCCACCAATTCCTAATTCTTCTAATGACCTATCACTGTTATTTTATTGCTAAGTGTCACCTTCTATTTTGGGACAAAGATTGAGTTGAGTTATGACAAACATTTAGTGCATCAACCCTCAGACTGGTAAATCAAGTTGCAAGTACCAATTAAGCTTAAACATGGCACTCATGCAAGAAGAATATGACACCCATTCAGAGCCAGTAATTTCTATAATAGGGAAAACTATATGGAAAAATAATCAGTGAAAAACAAGGTTTTGGATTCACAACTCACACTAACAGATGCTAACATGTCTGTACAAGAACAAACCATAAAATTGGCATACAGCAGATGAAGCTTTACAACATAACATCAAAGCATATTACTGGAAATCATTGAACCAACAAGATTAACAAGTACACTAATACAAGAAATGATTGCTTACAGTGATGGGGAGTAACAGGGCGGCAAAGGACCGATTGAGGATCTATTAATCTTACTAATAAGTCCTGCCATGTCCTGAAACAATTAAATGGTGCAGCCATTACAACAAATTCGGTGAATATGCATAAGCTGATTAGTCTGGAATCCATTCTCACACAATCACTAAAGAAGCATATATATCATACTATATATAAAAGCACGGATCCCCTTAAGTAATTTAACTTTCGTATTCCCATAATGCCCTTCTTAATCAAACTAAAATATATATTTAAGTCCCTATTATTAGAAAACTTGAGCTTCAAAAAAATCAACTTATTTCATAAGTGTATGTCCGGGTGCAACGGTTCGGTTTGAGGTATAAACCGCAAATCGAACCGCACCCTATCGGTTTGGAGAATTTCAAACCTAAACCGACCCGTGAAACTAACAAGCCGAACCGAACCGAACCAATAAATCGCGGTTCGGTTTAGAAAAAATCTTGTAATTTTGCAAAAAAAACTAAATATAACTTAAGATTTATAACAAAAAACTAAAAAAAAAAAAATTAACATTAATAGCATATGATCATAATAAAAATTGAAAAACTACGCAATTATGTTGTTTATTTACATAATATTTAGCACAATACAACTTTAAAATTATAAAATTTATAAGTGCATCATAATACAATTAAGTTAAAGTTAGAATATAATTATTATTCTATTTTATATATAAAATTAAAAGGGGTATATATAAATATAAAATATATGAGGGGTTTATACGAAAATATACATATACATTAGATATCGGTTTGGTTTGGTTTGGTTCGGTTTGAGGTGTCGAAACCGCAAACCGAACCGAACTGTGCGGTTTGAAAATTTCTCGAACCGTAACCAAACCGTCGTTGATCGAAACCAAACCAAACTCATTGATTTGGTTCGGTTCGGTTTGGTCGTCGGTTTGGGCGGTTTGGACTTACACATTGTCGCTTACTCATGAAATTACTTTGAGATGAGTAGGATTACTCTTGTACAATAGTATGGAAGAAAAATCCGTTTATTTTTAGTGCAATGTCTGCATTCCATCCGTGATTTGTTTCCTTACCAATTTGGTTATTTGTACTGCTCACATACCTATTACTTGTTTTTAGTAAGTAAATTGCATAGACTTCTACTCTTATTCGAATATCATTGGTGGTTGCTCCCACACTATTGATGAGCACATGATTGGCTAACATTCACTGGTATATTTAAATGCATTTAAGGTGTTGGGATATTAAGAACTACAAACATTTCTTTACAGATAATTTCAAGGGTAAAATACCAAAAAGTCTTCGTTGATTTGCTACTCATTTTAATGGTGAATGTAAATTTGAACTTATTGAGAATTGCTATTAATTAATTAACTCTAACACATAATTTTGATAGTCGAGTAAATGCATTGTTTTAATCAAAAATAGCTCGACATCTTTTTACATCCCTGTCTCTATACTGTTCGATAGCAAATTTAGACCAAACATATTTCGAAGCAACACGCGCGTGCATGTCATGTGTTCATGACTAGTGCATACATACACACACGCACATAGACACAAATATAGAGTGAATGTAACTAATTAATACTACTTTGGTCAACAATGCCACAACGCAGAAAACTAAAAGAAGGTAAGAAGTCTTACAAAAGCTTTAAATGCAGGGCGATGAGCGGCCATCTCATACATACAGCAACCTGATGATAAAAGATTGAAGTCCATAAGAACAAATGAAAACACCGCTCATAGAGAGTAACTAAACTTAAGTGCAAGGGATTCACTTTCTACCAAGCAATAAAATGGTTGAAACCTATGCCCATATACTGATCTAAACAACGTAAATTCATTAACAACTCCAGTTAGTGTGCCATATAGCATAAGAGCAAGGCATGTCAGCTCGAAGGAGGTATGGGCAACAGAAACATAAATTCCACACAAGTAAATAGTCTCCCTTGTACTTGAGTTCACTCACAAAACATCAGCAATGGGGAAATGTACATTACCGAGTGACCAGATATCAGATTTGAAGCCATACGGAATATCTGCAAGAAGTTCAGGACACATGTAATTCGGAGTTCCAACTACCTGGAATAAAGTAACAAATTCACTATCAGCTCATAGTTAAATCAAATTATCTTTGAGTTTTACGCATCGAAAGCCTAATAGCAAGAGTGAAGCTGAATAATTTTCAATCTACTGCAGTAAGAAAACAATGTGTGGTTCAATTCCTGTTTGGCGCAGCCACTCCAAATATGAACAAGTGGACAAAATCAAATAAGACTGGTTAAAAAAGGAATGATCAAAACACAAACTTTAACATAATATTACTTGCCAAATTTAACTTCTAAATCTTCTAAATTCAATTTTTTTTTTACAATTTTATCAAATATTACTCCCTCCATCCCACTTGAAGGGTTACACTTTGACTATGCACGGATATTATTAAATGAGTTGAAAAGGAGTAATTTACATAAAACCACCTTAAGTGTGGTATTTATTTATCATTTACAAGAAGCAGGGGTAATATGGTCAATTGGATGGCCTAAAAAGGAACATAACTCTTCAAGTGGGACGGAAGAGAAAGAAAGTGTATCGCTTCAAATGGAACGGGGGGAGTTGTAAGGAAAAATATTAAGAAAGTAAATAGGCATTAGTTCTGCATGCCAGCAATTCTGTGTAAAAATCCTGCAATACATGCATACCCCCCTCGCTCTACAAAGCATTAGGATACAGAAGTTCATCAAACCCAGATCATGTAAGCTTGCAAAAGCATTCAAGATATCAAGGCGGTTCAAACATTATGGGAAGTAGAGGTTTCAGCGAAGACTGACAGTGAACCCCAATGACCATAATCATATATACTTGAAGGGCAGGTAGCAGTCAGCTATGACCTTTCTTACGACACATAAAATGTGATTCAAATGAAGAAACAAGAGCTACTTGTGCACTGAAATACAACTTGTTATGCCCTCAAAGAATGATGCCAACCCGGGGAACGAGATTAGTGCCTGTGTATAATAACTTGTTCAAATTATATGTTTGTGCTTCTCATAAGACATGATCATGTACTATTTTGGAAGCAAGCATATAGGTATGTACAACAACTATTGCATATTTAGGAACAATATCTGATTATAGCAGTATACCTCAAAAGAATCAGTTCAATGGAGGAGATTGGTCTCTGGAAAATGCTTACGCAGTTTTAGAAGGGCAAAGCTTACAGCTAATGCTGCACTTAGTACTAGATTGCCTATTATCAAATGGTGAAACATCAAGTTGATTATGATGCTGCGCAAGTGAACCTTTACCATTCACTTCCCTCTCCATATCAGCATATGGCTCCACCAGTGGCTCACACATCTTCCTCCGCCTTCTTGAGGGACAGGTTGGGTAAACAGGCCACGAAAATTTTAAGAGGTATGGCCATCTTGGATAATGAGGGCATGACTTCAACAATAGCTCCTTTCAGCTTTGCTCGTCATTTTCTTTTAATCGTATACCAATGTTTCAGTTGTAAGACACCTCTCTCCAATTTTTCAATCAAAGTCTTCTTAGATAAACAAAAAAAAAAATAAAAAAAATTATCCACATCAAACGAAACTTGAACAGCATCCACTTGCCAGGTGGAAGGAAGGACCCATCCTCAGAACATGAAAAACAATCAGATTAACAAACCGCGGGGAATAGGATATAGTCATAGAAGATATTTGGCATCCCGTAAAAAGAAGACTGCATATTCTTACTGGTGTAAGAAAAGTTTCAGCATAATTTTTTTTATTAGGTATTATCACTCCAATAAAAATGCATGCCTTGAAATACAATTACAAGAACCTAATATGGTAATATTCCACCTTTCATTTGTATTAAACTGACAGCGAAAAACTTCGGTTACATGTAAGCAACGAACATACCGAAGAAGCTAAGTCATCTGCCTTCAATGTCTTAGCAAGTCCAAAATCCCCTAAGCACATAGCATAATTTTAAATGAGATTTTCGCAACCTCTAGGTAGGAGGAGAGTCTACATCAATTTAATAGAAAAACATTATGAAAAACTCACCTAGACGTACATCTTGATCCTTTGTAAGAAAGATGTTTGAACACTGTTGCATGGTGGTAGAATAATCAATAAACATTATATCTGAAGATGATAAGGAGAAAAAAAAAAACATCGGAAAGAATAGTGCAGTGCATACTTTTAGGTCCCGATGTAGAACATAATTTGAATGAAGATATTCAACAGCCAATAGTATCTGAGTGAACCACTTACAGAGTTTCTGCATAACAGTTTAATCGTCAACAGTGGAAAATCATGAAAATTGCTTGAAACAAACCAGGGAAATATTATACAACTATAAAACTTTTGTATCAATAACTGGACAGATAATGCCATATTATCTTCTATTTCACTTCCATTTTTCATTTCTCAACTCAAATATGATGGGAACTCATTAATATCAATAATTCAATCATGAAAATCTTAAACAATACCTCCTCTGGAAAAAATTGTCCGTTTAATTTCTTCATCAACTCGGCGCTGCTCAAGACACATTTCTTCAGAGAAGAGAACTTATAAACTAGAAGCTTAAAAATATGCCATAAATAAGTCATGGGTTTCCCAAAGACTTACATATCTCCACCTTCACAGTATCCGGTAACAATGCAAACATAGCATCCCTATATTCCAATTACAAGCACCATATCAATGCAAAAGTAACAAACCAAGGGAAAAGAAAAGATTGAGAGAGAGAGAGAGAGAGAGAGACAGAGAGAGAGAGATTCTGAGCAGAATCAAGATTTGACAATTGAACAAACACTGATGCTACTGACCTTCTCCACCCAAGCTTCCTTAAACTCAACAATATATGGGTGCTGAATTCGTGCAATTAAAGCCATCTGCACACAAAGTCTCAAGAATTTAGACAAAAAGCTCTCCTCTTAAGATGCTATTGGTGTTTACTTCTTTATAAATTCATTGCTCAAATAAGTTTATACACGCCCTAAAGCTCACTCAGTCACTCCCATCTCAATGGCCAAGAACCACTTTGAGACCTTACAGACTTACAGTGGTAGATAACAGATTGCCTACCCCCTTGAAATCATGGGCAGCAAGATATGGAAACCAAAGATGAACATTTATCAATTGAACCAACACAGTTGCCATTGATGAAGTTCCTCAATGTACACAAAACTAATAACCAAAACAGGGAGGACAGCAAAAAAGATCAAGCTCCACTAACTAAATATTACCTCTTGATGAGCAGATCTTCTGCAACGTTCCGTCTGCCTAGCAAGCCTAATCTTCTTCAAAACATACCTATATTGCAATAAAAAAATCCATGGTTAAAACCCCAAAAACAGTCTGCATTGCAAAAATTCTCACACACACACTCACTAGTTGTAATAAAAAGATCCACGGGTAAAAACACAAAACTACTCTGCATACCAAACTTTATCACACACACGGGTAGGTAAAGTCCAGATGTGCGCAAGCTTGACTACACACAGACGAAACCCAGAACAAGAAAAGGATAAAAAAAAAATAAACACAAACCAAACATGGAGAAGAAGCAAAAATACTTGGTTTTTTCCAATTTGTGGTTGACAAGAATGGCGGCACCAAATGCTCCTCGGCCAATCTGCTCCATTATCTCGTACTG
>JAOWAN010000049.1:9361746-9374795 GCA_028566635.1 Lobelia cardinalis
CATTGATTAAGCTGTTTGTGTTTACTGATCAAGACAGCCAAGTTCATTGTGCACGTTTGTGATATTCATTGTTTAATCTTGTCGTGTACATTGAAAAACTTTCTGTATTCATTGATTAAACTTATTATATTCATTGATTAAACTTGTTGTATTCATTAATAAAGCTTGTTTTTTTGTGTTCATCATTTTCATCATTTATTTTCATTAAATATAAAAAAATAAAAAACAGAAAGTGGAAACACGCGCTTGAAATACCAACTGCTAATTTGTGGATGAACATAATTAAATTTCTCCAGATAGATAGATAGATAGAAAGAAAGATAGATCATTGTCTTCTCTCAAAGACCAAGTAAAACCTTTTGACAAACCAACCACACACGGCCTACCCTACTCGGTTTCTTCCTTCCATCCCCGTCGGGGGGGTTGGGGCCACGGCCAACTCTCTTCATTTCTGTCGGGCTGCATTTCCATATTCCCAATACTTTATTGGCCTCACGAGGCATAAACAATTATTCACGGTTGACATACTATTTATATATGAAATGGGAGTTGGGAATTCATCAATCACAAGAAGACTTCTTAGCAAGCTGGGGTTGAACATTTCTTATAGATTGGATCGAAAGTAAAATGGACGCCCAATTTCAGGGAGGTGGTGGGAAGAAGGTGGTGGTGATTGGAGGTGGAGTTGCAGGCGCCTTTCTTGCTAAATCTCTCCAATTCGTAGGCGATCTCACCCTCATTGATCCGTAATCTCTCTCTCTCTCTCTCTCTCTCTCTCTCTCTCTCTCTCTCTCTCTTTCTCAGTTCTGTTGGGTGAGAATCGTAAGATAATTTTTTCACTTCCTCTTCACTGCACACGTACATTACATACATAGTCCCTGAATCCCACAAAATAGTTCAATTTTGACTATTTTTGGTCCAAACATGCAAACCCTGTACTTGTTCTAGTGGTTGTTATTGATAGTTTATTTAATATTTTGACAACAATTGAGATTTTAGAGTTAAAATAGAATAAATGTATGCTAAATGGTAATTTGATATTGTATCATATTGGGTGGGTTTGGCTTGGCATTTTGATGACTTAGAAATTAGAATCAATTTTGGTGTACAAACTTACTTTTGACAGTGTTTAAGGTAATCCTGCTAGCTTCTAAAACACAGAAAAACTATAGAGTACGCTAGTGATTCGCGTTTGTTTTTACTTTTCTTGTTTCAGCATTTAGAACCTCTATGTTTGTTGTTTAGTATTAGTATAAGAAGGGCATTCTTAACATTTGCTTGATACCAGTATCTTTTAAGTATGTGAGCCAACCATATCTAAATGTACTAGTAAATTAATTTTGAAATATTCATTTTTACTAAAATCAATCTGTTCAGAAATCACTTTTGCCGTACATTTGCCCAAACACCCTTATTGACTGACTCTCTGGTAAGAAAAGAGACTATTCTTTTGGGGTTGATGGGAGTATTATTTTTTTTGGGGTGGGGTGGGGTGGGGGGTAAGATAATTTGTAACAAGTTCTAGGCCTATGTATTTGAATATTACTCCTACCTATGTAGATAAGGTAAATTAAATTCGGGCAAGTAGCCTAAGGAGGTAGAGCAACTGCCATTCATACTAACTCCACAATTAACATATTTGATAATTCGAATATAACCATATATGTTTTATTTTTGAAAAATGATGATATAATTAGATGACTGTATTCAAGTGAACTTAAGTTAAATCACCACCTATTCTTTAATGAACTGAGCTTCAGTATTATTTATCACTGCTGTTTGTTTTTTTTCTGTTCCAACTGGTCAATTGAATTCCATGAGTACTTTTAATTTTAACGATTCAGCTCACTGTATTAAGGTTTCATAGATGCAATTCGATAAAAATACTTATTCCCTCCTTTCGATTTAATTGTCCATGATAACGACATGTTGGGAGGAAAAAATGTCACTTTCAGGACAATTAAAACAAAACTGAGGGAGCATTATCTTGAATCTTTCTCATTGACATTTCCTCATTTTGGGATTAGTAAGCTACATTTGAGTATTGCATTTTGCATTACTATATTTTTCCCCCTTTTGTCTTGCCTTTGTGTTTGATGGTGACAACGTGGTCAAAAGAATGACAGTTGAAATTGGTTCTATTGTTGGAATTTGGAACAATCCCCATATTTCATTTTTGAGCTTTAGTGATGGTTGACAGTCATTGATTTATCCTGAATTCTGCAAATTGAGCTACTGCCTATGGCCTCTTGGATTGGAGTCTTCAAGTTAACCGACAGTGAGATCCGGTTACTCTTTAAAGTTGATTCTATCCTTTGCTGTCAGATATTGAAGGGCACGTGAAAGAGGCTCATCTGTTACTTGTGGCATGGCCATGGGATCAGGACTCTTGGATCGAAAGGTGACCATCTAGAAAAGAACCTCCCTAAGACATAATCGTTGATAGAACCTTGACAAACCATCTGCAATAACTTTAAGGGATGGAGAAAGGCAATGCAACTTTCTTCAGTCCATGATGGTTCTATAATAGAAGTAAAATCCGGCTTTTTATGCAACTGGGAACCTTTGAGTAGATGGAAAAACCACTCTCCAAAGATCTTGAAAAGTTAAAAGCCTTTAAAAAATGCATTTATTTTGTATCAATAATGAGATTAAAATATTGCATACCACAATTTTGCATGGGAGAGCAAATCCCCTCGAGAGGAATGCCTATAAACTGATAGCTATTTTCCGTTGAGCAAGCAGTCTATAAATGCTCCATATTTATGCTTTGAAATTCCATCTTACGTTCATCCTCTACATGTTATCAGCCATTGGTTTTGGAACATAAGTCCAAGAGAAGGCTACATTTTCACTTGGCGGCCACTTGTTCCACTTGGAATACTAGGCAGGGTCGGACGCCCCCCCCCCAACCCAGAAAATTCAGGGACTAGAATTTTTTTTACTAATTTTATTTTCCGTCCTTCAAATTTTGTTTTCGCCACCCCAATCCCTTTGCAAATTTAATATTTAAATTAAATCCAATTATACCCCAAAAAATTAATCTCTATAAGTTAAATAAGTGCGCTATTCTAAAAAAAATTACTTTATTTATCCAAAATCACTTTATATGTGTATAAATTACTAAAAAATAAGCCTAATAATACTTCAAAATTTTTTCTAGTGGCTCTGCCCCCGAACCCCCATAATTATTCGCCCCCCAACAAAAATGGTCTAGGTCCGCCACTGATACTAGGTATACCCGTGCCCGTGGATATGTGGGGTGCATTTTTTTTTAATTGAACGTATTATTTGAAAAATTAGGGAAATAAGAAACGAATTTGGTGATTTGAAGTAATGATATCTCATGTGAACTTCAGGATGTAATGGTTGCTCTGTCACTGTAGTGCACAATTATTCTTGTTCATCCCTCCTAGGCTTACTTCTTAACGCCTCTCTTTTTCCTTTTTATGAGACCACCTTGGATTGGAATTCTTTCGCTAATTACTGTCAAGTGTCAAATATAAATTTCTAAAAATTTCCTAATGCAACTACACACTTGTTTTTCCTGAGATCGCATCTGAAATAATACTGATGGCAGGAAGGAGTACTTTGAAATTTCATGGGCAAGCTTGAGGGCGATGGTGCAGCCATCATTTGCAGATAGATCTTTGATCCATCATAAAGATTACATGACCAATGGCCGTCTGATTGTTTCCAGTGCTGTCAACATAACTGACTCTGATGTGTTGACTGCAGAGGGCCGTGTGGTTCCTTACGACTATCTAGTTATTGCTACTGGTCACAGGGATCCAATACCAAAAAGTAAAGCAGAAAGACTTGGACAGTACCAAGCAGGTAAAGCTACATGCCATAAGCTTCCCAATCCAAGATGATGTTAGGATGCCCAGAATGTAAATAGCTAGTCTCGAGATAAAATGCCTGAAACGACAAGGACTTATTTCCTCCTTAGGTTCAATAAATCTCAGCTCTGTCTAAGGGTCCACGTTCAACATGAACATATTTTGATTCAATGTGAAAAAATATTAACTTACGATTTTGGGATTAATAAAATTAGTAATTGTGATAATATAATGCTCTATTGAAGTCCTAAGATATAGTCCATTTTCTGCAAAGTTGATGTTACTTTTGGCCAACCTGAATTTTGATTCCTTCCTTGACAGAGAGTGAAAAGATTAAAGCTGCTCAGTCGATTCTGATTGTTGGAGGTGGGCCGACGGGCGTAGAACTTGCTGGCGAAATTGCTGTTGATTTTCCAGAAAAGAAGGTAACCCTAGTGCATAATGGCAGCAGGTTGCTTGAATTCCTTGGACCTAAAGCTTCTAGCAAGACCCTAGATTGGCTGAAGTCAAAGAAAGTCGAAGTGAAGTTGGAGCGGACAGTGAATTTAAACAATATTTCAGATGGAGGCCATATGTACGTAACATCGAGTGGTGAAACTATCAAAGCAGATTGCCATTTCTTGTGCACAGGGAAACCACTAGCTTCATCATGGCTAAAAGAGACCATATTGAGGGATAGCTTGGATGAATTTGGAAGGTTGATGGTTGACGTTAACATGAGACTCAAGGGACGGAAAAATATCTTTGCCATTGGAGATATTACAGATGTCAAGGTGAGTATTAGTTCTGTTTGCTATGTTCGAGAAGGAAATATCTTTGCACTATAGTTTTTGGTTTTCAGTCTTAGAAAAAGCAATGATGGTTCAGTTGGTACTTATAGAAAGATCCTTACCTGCTTCCATATGTGTTGACCATTACATATAACTAAGAAGAAGTTTTCTGAAAAGCCGGCTATCTCCAAATTATGAACTCAGTCTAGGGAAATAGTTGTGCGGCTTTTAAGTCTTTTATGTCCTGACAGAAATTTTACTATAAAAGAAAATGAAATGATCAGTCTTTTTACTACAAATATGGAATCCGATAATGAAACTTTGATAAAAGATGAGGTTGATATGATCTTTTTATTTCATTGTATTGTCTGAGCATGGGTATCTTGTGCATGTATGCGTCTTATCCAGGGCAGAGTTCTCATGCTATGCAGCTTTTCATGCATTTCACATGAGATGTGTAGTTTTCAAATTGGGGTATTCACTTGATTTTAAGAAATTTTAGGGTGATAAATAGTTATCCTGGTTCCTAATGGCCTCAGTAACGAGAAGTCTCCGAGCACATAACGGGTGAGTTTGGCTAAGTGGTGTTTAAAGTGATTTGTAGGTTTTGACTTATCTCTCTCCGTGGCCTCATAACAGTTTTTCTATCTCTTACTTTTTACTAGTGATGACAATGGGACGGGATGGGATAGGGATTACATTTCCGTTGTGATATTTGTTTCATTCCCATTCCCCTCCCGTTTTCCATGATGGGAAATTGAAAGTGGTTCCATTCCTTTCCCATCCCACTTTGCTCCATTCCCGTCCTTGGGGATAGTTATTTTTAAAATGCAGGTATAATATAGTATTTTTAGTAATAAATTACTACCGTCAAGTAAATTGATTATATCAACTATTTATCGGATAAAATAATTCTCACATATAAAAAAACTAACCTTAAATATTTCTTACTATAACATTTTTTGTTATATATAGATATAAATATATATAATTAATAAATGAGATGGGAAATAAATGGGATAGGGCATGTTTTGGCCTCGTGTGTAACAACTTTTAATAATGTTTTGACCTTATGAGACCGTGGATCAAATCTTACTAGCTACAATTTGTTCAAAAATGTTTTGGCCTCATGTGTAGTATCTAACAACTTATAAAGTTTTATCAATTTTCATTGTATTTAATATAATAGACTGTTTTTCGTAATAAAGCCAATGAATATTTCAAAAGGTAATATTATATGTATTTTCATCATAATATAATTTCTTACAAAGTGTATATTTTTACTCTTTAATCGTTGTAATTAATATTTTTATGCACCATATCCGTGTAATTAAATAGATTGATTTGTCATTTGCATGAACGATTGAATTGGAAAATTTGGTTATAGAAAATAATTTTTTTGGCTCCTAGTTGCAAAAATTCTTGTGCCCGCCACATAGAGGGCGTACCCACCTTAGCACTAGTGGGTGCGATGTGCCCCACTCAATTTTTCAAAATTATTTTTAGTAATTTTGAGACATGTTTTATATAGCATTGTAGTTACATTTTACGCACAAAATATTCCTTAGTTCAGTGATAATCCTTTCAAGCTAGATTATGAGACCATGGATCAAGTCCTACTAGTTACAAATTTGTTAAAAAAAAATGTTCTGACCTTATGCTTAGTGTCTTAACAACTTTTAAAATTTTATCAATTTTCATAGTATTTAATATAAGAGACTATTTTTCTTTATAAATCCAATGAAAATTTCTAGAGGTAATATTATATGTATTTCCACCATAATGTAATTTCTTACAAAGTGCATATTCACTCTTTAATTGTTGTAATTAATATTTTTATGCATCATATATCATTTATTTACATAGATTGATTTCCATTTGCACGAAGGATTGGCTTGGGATATTTTACTATAATAAATAAAAAATTTGGCACACCGCGGCGAAAATTCCCAGGTCCACCATTGACGATGATAGGGTTTATGCTTCAGAATTGGACAATCTCCGCGTCATGTTTATCCTTGAAAATTTTCGTCTTAATTGTTCTTCGGTTGCATAAAAACATTAATTTGTAGTTTTAGGGTCTGCTCCCGAGTTTAAAAAATGGAGGAACGGAAGAAATTAGGTTTCCTCTTAAACTCGGGAGCACACATCGAAGAGATTTAATCCCTTCTCTTCTCTTCCTTTTCTTTTTTTTCTATTTCTTTTCCGTTTCCGTACTCTCATTTCCTATCAACTAGTTATTGTAGGTTGATTGATGCGTTATAGTTCATAATATGCCCACTTTTGCCTGCACGCCCATATTTGGGCTATTCCTGGTGGCATCTCATTGTTCTATAGTTCTCTTACACAGTCAAAGTGATGTTGCTTCACATTTGTCACGAGAATTATATGACTGCATCTCTCTCTACTGGGTTGAAGTGAGGTCTATCTTGGTAGTTTGGATCCGAAATTAGTAATATGCGAGATATGATTGATTCCTAAATACCACCATTTTAGCAGACTTGCGCTACCACAAACGTATTTTTATGACAGAAGCACTACCCCCAGCCTCCCCCAAAACAAAAGATCAAACATTGTCTCCATCAACTATGAATGTGGAATAAGATTTATTTAAATTTTTTGTTTATTTCTCTTATAATTAGTTATAAGCAAGTTCTGATCATTACTCTACTCCATTTTTTTTCTACTTTGAATATTTTTGAATAGGAGATCAAGCAAGGTTATTTGGCCAAAAAGCATGCTTTAGTTGCTGTGAAGAACATAAAGTTACTAATGACCGGTGGAAAAGAAGACAAAATGGCAGAATATGTACCTAGTTCAGTGAAAGCTATTGTTTCTCTTGGGAGACATGATGCGGTGGCTCAATTTCCTCTCACAACAATTATTGGACTTATTCCAGGCTTAATCAAGTCCAAAGATTTATTTGTGGGCAAAACACGGAAAGAACTAGGTCTTGACCCTCATATCGTGTATTCTTGAGACATGCTGCAAAGTTGAGAACCTTTTCTTGCGATCCGCTATGTATACCACTGACCTATTGGAAGCAGGGAAGACGTCTTACCACTAGATTACACCCCATTATCCTTGAACACCCTTTGTTGATCTCCCAATGGATGTGACTTTTTAGTATTGAGTATTAGGCCTCTGGGATTGCTATTCTCAAACTCAAGTATATTACCGAGTTTCTGAGGGTAAAATGTTCATGTGGCATGTAGTAAAATTATCGTATTATATGATAATAATCTGTTTCTATTTTATGATACTGCCGTGGTCACACGTGCTCTTCGTGTAACAATAGGTTGGGCTTTTTGTCTTTGTTGAGAACAAAGTACTCATTTGTATTACTTGTTTAGTGTTGGGTCTATTTTACATTGTAAGCCAAAGTGGACAATAGTACAAGTATTCGTCGGAACTTCACGAATTTGAACCGAATTTCAAACATGTGAATTTGATTCTATTCTCAAGTGGATCATGAGACGTTCGCGAGCGTTCGTGAGCCAAGGAATTGAAGGGTTTTCATAGGGCTTGGCGGACCTTAATAAATCTTCACGAGTCTTAACGATTTTGGATCAGCAGAGAAATGAGCATTTTTAATGATTTATTAATGTTCATGTGCTTCCTCTTCTAATATTATGCTATTTTCAAGTTTTGTTTTATATTGAGACTTTGAATAGATGTTGATTGAGCTTTTTGAGTTATTTATATTGGTTTGGACTTTGGACCTGTACGTCTAATAATATTAAGTTATTATGTTCTTTGTTGTTGAATTTGAATATTCTTGATTGAAATTTAGACCTGAGTCAAACTTGCAAAATATAAAAGACATTAAAATAGTGGTAGATTCGGCTCATAAAAACATTGGAAATCAAACCGGGTGATCGAACCCACAAGCGGACTCGGCTCATTTACGACCCTGGAAGATACATTTCATTAACACAATACGTATTATCAGTAATGCAATTTCCTGATTATTTTCTCACTTACAACTCCGGCCATTACTATTGCAACTCTGGCCACCACCTCTGGTGGTTTTCTGGCAACTTAATCACAAATACCAAATCTATCCGCCTTATGTGCAAGAAATACACCATACACGGTCAAACCATAGTAAGAGTGCCAAGATTGTTGATCGGAGGATAAGGGTTGATCAGTACGTATCGACTCTTATTTTAGCATCTCACGTGATCGCTTTTGGAGTGAAAAGTCATTGTTGGAGACGAGCGACAAGGTCATACGTAGGATGACAACTACGCAGATTAGGAGAGGGTATTGGTAAAATCGAACCAGTCCCATATTGAACCCACTCCGTTCTGCATTTTTAAAAATTCGAATTCGTTATTGGGCATATATTTTGTATTCATTTTATACAAAAAATATCATCATTTACACTTAAATTTATATTTTTGAGTTATATTTTTATGTAGTTTTTATTATATTTATTAGATTTGATGTTTTGTTTAGTTTTGTGAATTTTGTAGAAATTATTTTTAATTTTTAAAAATTTCTAGCAAGGATTGGTGATATTGACAAAGAAAGAAGAGTTAAAGAAAGATTTGAAGATTCATGAAGATTAAAGGGAGCTAACTACAAATTGCTGAAAGTTGAAAGCAAAAATCTGCAGAGGGCTTTATTGCAAATATTCCAAAGCCCTAAATAACTTTCACGTGATTTTTACCCAGACAATTGTTTTCCCTACAACTGAAAGAACGGTTTCTCCATAACCGTTAACGGCAGTTGTTCTCTTTAATAGTTGTCGGACAATAGAACGTCATTATTATCCATCTTCATCATCATCTCTTTTCTCTTAGTCATAGTCATAGCCATAGTCATAGTTATCTATCTTGTACGCATGAATTGTTGAGACGAAACGGAAGAAGAATTTGTGATTCTTTGCCTCGTTTTCATCTTTTCACGAATAAGTATTGTAATCTCTTTTTTATCTTCTTAGTTAATGATGAATTTCTTATTTACTTATTTATTCGTTTCGTTTTCCATAATGAGTAGCTAAATCTCTTTCTAGGAATTAGGATGTACGTAGTCGATTGATATTCTACGGTAGTCTTGTGATGATTATGATTTCACAATTGATTATTTATAAATCTTAAAGTCTTGTGATGGCTTTTGATTAATAGGGATGTAGCAATTGCCCGCATAAGATTTACTTTTAATTTGAGAATTAATTGATTTAGTTTATTTGGTTTTGATCATGGGAGTGATTAAAATTGAATAAATTAGATAATTTTATGTTGCTCGGGAGAGATACATACATATTTAAAAATTTATATTTTGTAAATCAGTTGTAGTAAAAAGATTTGATCATCGCATTTTATTACCGTAGAAATCGATTGATGAAAACCTAATTCCTAGTTGTTTAAATTTGATTATTTATTAGTAGTTTATTTATAAAAATATTGTTGTTGAATATTATTTTATTATTTAATATAAATTTCATTATTATTAATTAATTTTGGTAATTATTATTTGTTAATAATAATCAACAAATGTTTATTATATTTTAAATAATAAATATATTCAAATTAATTATAATAATTACCCATTAAGATATAGGGACTAACTTGGTACCTATTTGGGACAATTAAACAGGGACCAATTAATGAGTCCTTATTAGGGACGAGCAGAATAGGGACTAACAATTAGTCCCTAATAGGGACAAACAAGTTGGTCCCTGTTTATGGGTCACAAATAGGGATTGACTTTTGTTGGTCCCTATTAGGGACTGCAGGTCCCCGTTAGTCCCTAAAAGGTAAGTTGGTCCCTATTAGGTACTACGCAGCAGGGACTAAATTTTAGGGACTGAGTTGGTCCCTAAGTTCAAAGTTGGTCCCTATATCATTAATTAGGGACCAATTCTTCAGTCCCTATTTCATCTCATTCTAGTAGTGTACGTATAATCCCGGTTGGACGAATCATCCTAATTTTTCATGGGGAGGTCAAGGACAATTTGGACAAGGTTCAAATCAGCCGAATACTTCTTGGATGAATCAAGGAATTCATGCTCCTGCGCCGCGTCAACCGGTTCCACCTGGGTTTCAGCAACAAAGACCGCAAATTCAGCCATCATTCCCATCGGATCAAAGGCAACCAGTGGCTTGGGAAGTTGCAATGGAGAGGTTAGTTACGGGGACAAGTACCAGATTTGAGAATATTGAATCCACGTTGAATCAAATTGTGGGGGCAACAAAAAATTTGGAGATACAAATTGGTCAGATAGCTAGTTATTCAAACACGAGACCAAATGGTGCTTTGCTAAGTCAGACAGATGTTAATCCAAAAGAATATTGCAAGGCAGTTACTTTGAAAAATGGTAGATCGCTAGAGGAAGAAGGACAGAAGCAGGTTGATGACTCTGGAGATATGGTTGATGTTCAAATCGAGGAAGAACAAGTTGTTGCACCAAAGACTTATGTTCCACCGATTCCATTTCCTCAAAGGTTGCAAACCAAGAGGTTAGACAAGCAATATGAGAAGTTTTTGAAGATATTTTGACAGTTGCACATTAATATTCCTTTGCCGATGCTTTAGCTTAAATGCCAGTTTATGTCAAGTTCTTGAAGGAGTTGTTGTCAAATAAGAGAAAGTTGGAAGATGTGGAGACTATCACACTTAATGAGGAATGTAGTGACGTTATTCAACGGAATGTTCCTGTTAAGCAAAAAGATCCGGGCTGCTTTTTCTATTCCATGTGATATTGGGCCGATCACTTTTACTAAGACATTATGTGATTTGGGTGCTAGCGTAAGCTTAATGCCGGTTTCAGTTTGTAAGAAGTTGAGTTTTAATGATATTAAGAAAACAAGAATATCATTGCAATTGGCGGATAGGACCATAAAATATCCGGTTGGCATACTTGAAGATGTATTGGTGAAAGTTGATAAGTTCTATATTCCTTGTGATTTTGTGGTGTTGGATATGGAAGAGGATAATGAGGTACCTATTATTCTTGGGAGACCATTTTTGGCTACAGTCGGAATTTGTATTGATGTTCGTGCTGAGAAGTTAAGCTTGAATATAGGAGAAGAGAAGGTGGAGTTTGATCTTAATAAAGCAATGAAGTGTCCCAATTTGGAGGAAAAATGTTACTTTATTGATGTGATTGATAAGTGTGTGCAAGAGAAGTTCGAATCTAGTTGGAATGTAAGTGATGAGGAGTCTATGAAAATGGCAACATTTGCAAATACTTTGGAGGGTGATGGAAGCGTTATCAAAGTAGATTGTTCGAATGAAGAAAAGAAGGAGATAAATATTGAGCCTCCAAGTTCACCACCATACAAGGCGGAGCTCAAAATACTTCCTTCACATCTCAGGTATGTTTTTCTTGGTGATAATGAAAGTTTTCCTGTGATAGTTAGTGCTTCTTTATCTGAAATAGAGTTTGATAAGTTGTTAAAGGAATTGAAACTTAGGAAGAAAGCCATAGGTTGGAGTATACATGATCATAAGGGAATAAGTCCGTCTGTTTGCATGCATAGAATATTAATGGAAGATAATGCTAAATCACATGTTGATTCTCAACATCGTTTAAATCCTAACATGAAAGATGTGGTGAGAGCTGAGGTTGTTAAGTTGTTAGATGCAGGAATTATATATGCAATTTTCAATAGTAAATGAGTTAGTCCCGTGCATGTTGTGCCTAAGAAAGGAGTGATGACCGTGATTCAAAATGATAAGAAAGAATTAATCCCCACTAGAACGGTCACCGGATGGAGAGTGGTTATAGACTTTCGACGTTTGAATGATGCTACTCGAAAGGACCACTTTCCCTTGCCTTTTATTGACCAAATGTTAGAAAGACTTGCTGGGAATGAATTTTATTATTTCTTGGATGGATATTCGGGATATTTTCAAATTCCTATTGCTCCCGAGGATCAAGAGAAAACAACTTTCACTTATCCTTACGGCACATTTGCATATAGGCGTATGCCTTTTGGATTGACCAATGCACCTGCGACATTTCAAAGATGCATGATGGCAATTTTTTCTGACTTTATTGAGAAAACCGTTGAGGTGTTTATGGATGATTTCACTATTTATGGTTCATCTTTTGATTTATGTTTGGCTAATCTTTCTCAAGTATTGCAAAGATGTGAAGAGACTAATTTGGTTTTAAATTGGGAAAAATGTCACTTCATGGTGAAGGAAGGCATTGTTCTCGATCATAAGATCTCTTCTAAGGGTATTAAGGTGGACAAAGCAGAAATTGAAGTGATTGAAAAATTACCACCACCCACCTCAGTTAAAGGGATTAGGATTTTCCTTGGTCATGCCGGTTTTTATCACCGGTTCATCAAGGATTTTTCTAAAATCGCAAAAACCTTATGCAATTTACTTGAGAAAGATGTGCCCTTTGTATTTGATGAAGCTTGTTTGAGTGCATTCAACAGGTTGAAACAAGAGTTGATTTCTGCTCCTATCATGG
>JAOWAN010000049.1:9374895-9395688 GCA_028566635.1 Lobelia cardinalis
AAAATGTTGGCAAGTGGTACCAAAATGTGAGATGCACCTAGACATGTCCAATGCAACCTTTTGATGTGTGATATGCTATAACTAGGCTAGTAAGTTGTAAGTGTTTAAATAAAAGTGCAAGAAATGTAACATTCAATTATCTAAGAACAAAATGAAATAAAAAAGATGAAATAAAAGGGTACGAAAAATGGGTGTCTACAGTTACGTACACATGAAAAATGGTATCCATTTAAAGTCATCTTATCCAATAATAGCACCCTCTATTTTAATAAATATATTCTCTCTGTCTTAAAAAAAAAAAAAAAAGTATTTCATGGGGGTCCAGTCCATATATGGGTATGTTGTGATGTGTGTTCTCGTGAGCGGTTGAAAATATAAGAATGCGTTTGAATAGTTGGTTTTTTTGTTAGGTTTGATTTGTTTCATATGTTTTATATGATTTTGTGGTTTTTAATTTTTTTTGGTTAATTATCATGTTACACTTAAAAATTTGAAAAATTATATTAAATTATTGAAGAGAGAAAGAGATAGAGTGTTAGTTATAATTTAATGTGATGTTTGATAGAATATAAATGTGGTATAGGGGTATATAAAATTAGTAGGTATGAGAGAGAAAACCATAATTTTTGAAATCAAGTAGGTGAACAAAAAAAATGATACTCCCTCCGTCCCGTAATAGATGACTTTTTAGTTTTGTGCACAAGTATTAAGGAATAATATAGATAGACAAATTCACTCTTATTAAATAATGTCTCTTTATTGATGGTAAAAGAAATAAATATAATTAATGATCATGAGTAGTTGGAAAAATAGAAGGGTAAATTAGGAAAATATAAGTTAAAAAAGTCTAGAAATCCTAAAAAGATAACTATTATGAGATAAATTTTAATTTTTAAAAGATAATCTATTACAAGACGGAGGGACACGGTTCTAAAAACAACTCAACTAAATACATCCCTAAATGTTTGTGCCTTGGCTTTGAAGGGAAACATTTTCACATCATTCCCTTCTCCGAATGAAAAGAGGAATTATTTTCTAACCTCTTCTTTTTTTTGACCTTTTCTTTACCCACCCACCCACCCACCTAGAATGCTAATAATGATCAATGCTTTTCACTACCTAACATCACATCATACACACACATATAACACCCATCATCGTAAAACGTAAGCGACCTCCCTCTCTCCGTGTGCATTATAATTTACTACAGTAGTAGTATATTAGGAGAAGGAAAATGGTGCATGAACCGAATCATTCGTAAATTGCATGCATTACGAATTTATATTTTTTTTTTTGATATAAATGTGTACATTTATAGTGTATGTGATTGATTGTTTACATAGCACAGTTCTTTAAAAGAATGACCTACTCAGTTCAACAAGGAAGATCACTAATCAAAACTAGTAAAACAAATATATTTTGAAAAAAAAAGTTTCAAAACATATTCGATATTTTATAAATTTTTGAAACAAAAATAATAAAATAATTACATGAAATTTAAATTAACGTTTCAAATTTACATTTTATAAAACGAACCAATCACACAATCATTTCATATCAGTAATACAATCGATCAATCTCAAATTGTTTAAAATATAAAAATATTAACCAATCAATCCTTAATTATTACGGCAACACCATCTTTTAAGCGGCAACACCATCTAGTCTTAAGCACTATATCATATTCACCAGCTCACACGCATTTTCCACGCGGGGTATTTATTATAGGTTTGGTTCCAAAAATAATTAGTACGGATGATTTATATTTATATTCGCTAAGGTTCATAACAAAACACTAAGGTTCATAACAAAACACAGTCGAATTGACGGTTCAAAAATAATTTCATAAAATAACATATCTTCAAATAGATTAATTATAATTAAAATATCAAAATCAATCAGGTTTATACGCTCGATCCATTTTGGAACATTGAAAAGAATATTTTTTAAACATAGTTTAAATAGAGGGATAACCAAAGTATCAAAATTAATTAATAAGGTTTATATGCTCGATCCATTTTGAAACATTAAAAAAATATTTTCTAAAAAAACACAAAAGTATTTTTATCGTCTCATTTAGATGAAAGTATCATTTTTTACAAAACATAGAGATTAAATCAAACTAAAAAGAGTCAACGGTCACTTACCTCAAACGTCGCACGCGCGCAACAAAATTTTTATTAAACGAATCTCTTTCCAATCAAAATCACTATCCACAGAAATGGACTCTCTTATAGGTACTGTTATTGGTATTAGTGCCACCCATTCTGTCCAACAGAAATGGACTCTCTTATGTTTCATAGGCATTGTTTAAATTGTCCTATCAGTG
Organism: Lobelia cardinalis; assembly: GCA_028566635.1. NCBI lineage: Eukaryota > Viridiplantae > Streptophyta > Magnoliopsida > Asterales > Campanulaceae > Lobelia > Lobelia cardinalis. The sequence continues at coordinate 9,377,225 of JAOWAN010000049.1, forward strand.
AATAGTTCATTAAACAGTAGAATAGCTCTTGAACTTATACTATAGATACTTCCGTCTTACTATAGATTCCTTTATTTTCCAATCAAAATAGGGAGTATAACCCATTAGGAAGAAACTCCAACCTCCTTATAAACTAGCAAATTATGCTAACAATTGTCTTTTACTTTTCTTCTATAATTCACCACATGAATCACCTGTTAAATCCTCATATTCATTCAATTCGTTAGTTTCATTATAGTATTTTGAACATTTAATTTTTAAAGAATTATTTAATTTTATTAAATAAAATTTTGAATTATTACACAGTTGTACTTATCATTGCCAAGTAGTAGCGCTAGGCTAGCTAAGGTTCCACATCAAGGAAGATGAACAGCTTCATATGCAGAAACATGTTATGCTACTACATAGGATAGGAGTAATCTTTAAACTATGAGTCCATGACAGACAGACAGCATTTTGCTTCAATTTGTAAAACAAAATCATTGAAGTTTTAAACCATCTCGTTAAGGAGGATCACATGCAAAAATTCCAAATTTCAGGGGGGTTATTTGCAGTTTCCCCGACTTTTAAACTGACAGTGATAGAATTTGAATACTTGGCAACTGAAACAAACAATGGCTAATTGGCTATGGATCAGTGGAGTTTATTGGTTGAAATTTGAAGGGAGCAAGCAGGGCTGCTCCAATGGAAGAGTCCACAATTAGAATTCGGACTAGCTTGTTGGAGAAGAAGAAGAAGACGAATTCGGACTGCCCAGGTTGCAGGATTGATCGTCTGAAAGACCAGCACACTGGCGTGCCTTATAGACACCTTTCCTACATCTGGCTCGTCTCCCTTTGCACTGGTTCTCTCTCTCCCCCTCTCTCTCAATTTGCACCAGTTGCCTGCGAATTAGATATTTTTTGTTGGTGTTTCTTACCCTCGTTAAGGGTTGTCAGTTTTGTTTTTGTCAAGAAATTAAGGTAATTGAAAGTTGGACAACGTTAAAGCAGGCCAAAAATTGACCATGGTGGTCTTGTTTCTTAGAATTTAGAATTGGGCAAGAAGTTGGGAGGTCTGAGGGTGAGCGTGAGCTTGGACTGTACGAGTAATAGACTATACTGGTGGTTTCAAACTAAACCAATTGTTCTCAAACGGACTTTCCCTCATGTTTATAAATGGTTCATGTCTATTTACTTAGTGGACGTGGGATAATGTTCTCTAACATTATGGACATGTGCTAGTTGGTGTAATTTCTTGTGACCAATTGGTGTCAGATCATAAGAACATGGATCCTAAATTGCCTAGGATCGCCGGTTTCCTATGTGGTAAATTGGTATTGACTCGCATGGAATGACGAAAAAGGATTCTTGTAACCAACCTCGAGTGATCAAGTGATCATTGAGGCTGAGGCTGAGGCTGAGGCTGAGGCTGAGTTGATTGGTTTGCTTCAATTTATGGCTAAACCATGGACCGGACTAAAGTGCTCCTTTCAGTTTGGCAATCCTTGGAATCAGATTGAAGCATTGATGTGAGAATGACCAACCGAACCAAACTATGTTATATAGTTGGTTTTTGATACTAATCTTAGTTGGTTGTTGAAGTTGGCTTGGTTTGGCCAGAACCGCGGTTTGCTATCTTGGCAAAAAGAAATGGAAGTATTTGATTAACCTAATTACCTTTAAAGATATTCCAAGGTAGCCCAAATTAGGTACCAATTGTATTGCTTTATATTTATATTCAGAAAAATGATGGAAGTAAAAAAGGGTAATATACCTTTTCAAGGAGGATTGATGATGTGTAGATCACATTTGAAACCCAAGGAAGTGCTAAGTGTTAGATTAGCTTTTATTCTTGTTTTCTCCCCCTCCCTACAACTCCCTAGAAAGTTATGCAGAAATCAGAAATGTGATTGATGCTTCTCATCATAAATTAACGTCAATTAGACACACTTCACTAGTATGGCTCTTTATGTTTGCATTTCAGTGTCCCTAGAATAAATGTTCCCTCCGACTCCTGCTTCCACCCTCAAAGCTATCTTTCGCTTACTACTTTTGTGTCCCCTATCATTGCATCTTTGATCTAGACTTGGCTTGTCTCTATCTGAATGGACACGTTGGAGAGACTGAAGTTGGAATGCTTATTTTTTTGTCCTCTTTTGGTAGTTTATTGTTCAAGACGTTTCTTGTTTCACTTAATATCTTATAATGGTGTTTCACTATTGTCTACCAACGTCTTAATAATGTTAATTTAGTGATAACACGTTCATATGTTTTATCATATAGCTCTAATGCTTATTGAATGTATTCTCTTTTCATTTTATCTTTTTATTTCAGCTCTTCCGATATCATCTCTCTTTCCATTCATTTACTTCATGGTACGTAAGTTCATTATTCCAACATTACTTTCTCATTCGTTTTTGAGTGTATGAGTGCTGATTCCTTGATGAAACTATGCTTGTTTCATGGTTTATAATCTAGTAAGTTCTGTTAACAATTTCGAGTGAATTTGTGAAGTGTCTGAATTTATTTCCAGATCTGCCAGACAGAGATTGTAAGGGTTTCTCGTATTTGGTTCTAGTTATGTTTGGCAAATCCATCATTCTTATTTGGATCATGAAAATGAGTCTTAATCTCTGTAGTGAAATGGGTTTGGAATGAACTTTAATTAGGGACTGAATATACTACTCCCTGCATTCCTAAATGAGCGTCTTGTTTGGTTTTTGAAAAGCTGCATTCCTAAATGAGCGTCTTGTTTGGTTTTTGAAAAGTCAACTAATAATTAATAAGATTATGGGGAACCAAGGGGTGGCTCAGTGGTAGAGCTGGACTTTATGTGTAAGGTCTCAGGTTCGATCCCTTCCCATGCCCCCTTGGGGCCAAAAAAAAATAATAATAATAATTAATAAGATTATTATTTAGTACAGACTTTGTTTTAAATTCTTAGATTTCAATCTTTTTAAGAATATTAAGTAAACTAGTAATAATATTTTTTATAACTTCGCAAAAACAAGTCAGTTCTCATCAAAAATTGGTCAAAATTTTGTAAAGTTGACCAAAAAAGGTCAAAACAAGACCTTCATTTAGGGACAGAAGGAGTAACATATAGGAGAAGTGGGACTACTGACATTCATATCTGAAGCAAGGAGGCCTGCTTGATATGTGATGATAGGAATCTTCAGGTATTTCTGCAGCCGAATATTCTGAAATCCAGAACCTAGCAGCCCATTAACTGCTTCATTTTGAGTTCTTTCCAGTACGATCTTTTTCCTACCCATGTCGACTGTGATGATAAAGATAACTGAGAAATGAGCCACAATGAACCTACTATAGTACGTGACTGGAACTCAACATACTGCCTCCATCCAGAAAACATAATCCAACTTTCTATTTATGTTTGTGCCAAAATAAGTCAGTCTCATTTCCAAAAATAAGCTATTAAAGTATTTGTACTTCCAAACATACCCTTACATGTAACTAGGACCTCCTACTACAGTCAACCCAAGCTTCGGCTGAAGGTTGCTACCATGCCGGAGATTCTCTGGGAAGTTGCCACGATTACCAGAATTCAGCAGAAACCCCCGGACCATGAGAATGACCTATGAAGTTAATTCTACAGTGAAAATCAGTCAATTTTTGTTGGAAAGTTTTCAACAACTACTGAACTTTGCGGACAAAATCTCCTAGAATCCCCTAAAAGTGAAGTGTTGAAATGGATGTGAAGTATTTCAAACTGCTTACCAATGGTAGTAAGAACAGTTCATTGGCTTTAGTTGCGAAAAGGAGATGGATGGAAATAACCTAGTTTGCTAGAACTTATATTTGTTGTGTACCTCATATGTCGAATGGATATTTTTGCTAAAACTTTTATTTTTTGTGTATTTAAAAGAATGCTTAGTTTGTCTTTGCAGATCAGGGACTTCCATATTGCAAATCAAGAGGAAGATATCGGTTATTATGCTGGATTTATGGGTATGTTATGAAGGCAAGTTATGTCGGGTTTAACTCTTCATATTTTCTCGTGAATGGCTGAACGTTGATAGAATTGCTGGACTTCACTCAAGTTAGATATTCTTTGTAGCATCTTCATTTATGATTGGAAGAGCTTTGACTTCTGTCTTTTGGGGATTGCTTGCGGATCGATATGGCCGGAAGCCAATAATATTGATTGGCACGTTTTCAGTGTAAGCATTATATTTCATTGACGCTAGCCAACTCTGCTGAAGGCGTAGTAGATTTGGTCTTTGATAGTTGTTTCTTTTATTTGTCACTGTGACTCTAGGGTCATTTTCAACACTCTGTTTGGACTCAGTTCAACCTTCTGGATGGCTCTATGTATGAGGTTTTTTCTTGGATGTTTTAATAGTCTACTTGGAACGATCAGGGTATGCTTTTATCATAATAGCAAAACAATATAGTTGTGCTATTTGAGACACTTAAATTCTACACAACAGAAAATCCAAACACTGCTAAAATGCAATCTATGGTAATGATTTGTTGTTTATGTTTTTTTAATCATTCTAGGCCTATGCTTCAGAAGTATGCAGTGATGAGTATCGCGGTCTGGCATTGTCAATTGTAAGATATCTTCTTCTGTGTTCATCTTTAGCTGTGAGTCGTTCTTCATATTAATGAAATCAGAATCTAATTTCAGGTCAGTACTTCTCGAGGCATTGGCTTGATTATTGGTCCAGCCATTGGAGGCTTCTTTGCACAGGTATGCAGGCTATACTTCTGTATTTTTTTGGTGATTGATGCAAGGCCTATGTGTAGACTGAATAGCATCATCGTTCCTATTCACTTTCCTACTTGACTTAGAGAGTGCATACCATGGTGCCTAAGGCATGCCGCGTCAAAATCCTTCACCAATAGACATTATGTTTAATTTAGCTCAAATTCTCACTGAATGTACTCAGAATGATTTTATTATTTGTCAATGGTGGATCAAGAACTTGCTGATTATTTTTGTTCCTAATCTTTACTTTAACTCCTGTGGCTGTATCTCATATAGGATACTCAACATTAGATACTTGTTTAAATTAAGTATTGGCCAAAGTATGAGAAGTCTCTCCGAGTATGCAACAAATCCCATTTTGAAATTTGAACCCTCAAATGGATTTCATACCACTTTGGTAAATAAATAATGTCGTTAAGATACTAACATAAACAAAACATGACCAAATTACAACCCTAAATGACATTCTTACCCTCTATTACTTGTGATAGAGAAAATAAATGGCTTAAAATGTTTAAGTCGATCACTAAATAGAATAAAGGAAAATTAATATATGTTTAGAAGAAATGAAAATTTCTTTTTAGCAAAGACAATGCCGTGTAGTCATTGACTGCCAACTTGGAGTCAACATGACACATCAGCACAATCTATCCAAAAAAAACAAACCTCTGTCAGGGTTAGGCCTTGTTGATGACAATTTCATATCTTTTTTTCTTATGGATTACTAGGAAAAAAAGAGATGAAAGTTCGGGAAAAAGTTGATAACTTCCCCATGAAAAATGAATTCCAAAATTCAGTTCCATAACTCTGCAGGTTTGGACTAAACGGACATTTTAGTTTCAAAATTCCTTCCTGAAGCGTTTTCCAAAATGCTAGTGCTTCTGTATCTAGAGAGGTGAAGCATCTTTACTGGCTTTCAGATTAGGATTTCAGACTAGATCTCTGTCCTCGTCCAGGTTTGTAATATCTGGTTGATGGTTAAAACAAGATCATGTTTATAAACCTACTCGAGATAGAATATGCTGTTTTTCCATAACCAGTCATACCAAAATTAATATTCTTTTATTTTTTTTATATGTTCTTGTCTTGAAGTATACTACACCTCAAACATCTGGATAACTCATCATAGATATACTGAAATTAATATAAACTCTTCAAGTCTGAATTATGCTTTACGTCCTCTTTTAAATATTCTAGTTCCTTCTCTTAGCTGTCTACATAAATTGCTCTTGGATTTGTGAAAGCTGTTTAAAAAGATTTGAGATTGTAACCAGGATTTTATATTGTCTTATCAGCCTGCCGAGAAATATCCAAATATTTTTTCCACGAACTCTTTATTTGGAAGGTAATTCATCCTAGAGTTTATACAAGATATCTCTCATGCTTCAGTAAGTAGTTGTTTCCTTATGCCTTATGTGACTAATGTTTGTCATTGCAATTGTGTGCAGTACAGATTCCCATACTTCCTGCCATGTCTTCTGATATCTCTGTATGCTGCTGGAGCATTTATTTCTTGTTTGTGGCTTCCTGTAAGTTTTGAATTACCATTTTTCTTTTCTGGTTCTTCAAGTACTTGCACAAGCACTTGATACTGTTGGAACCTACAGACCAGCAATACTTGACTTAAAAAGAAATTATTTGAAGTTGGAATGAGATTTTGTTCAACTTGCCTCTTGGATGAATAGAAATGGTCGTATAAGTTGACAGTCTGACATAGAAAATTATCTTTAATATCAGCTTGATAGAAGGAGCAATCTGACACGCCTTTGATACCTCCTCAGTGTCCATGGTTGCTGAGTAGGTTAACTTAGATTGCACTTTCATTCATGGTAGAAGAATCAAAACTATGGATATTCCCTCCATTACAAAATTATACTCCCTCCGTCCCCAAAAAATAGTCCCATTGATGGTTTTTGTATGCCCCACAAAGATAGTCTTCTTTCTAAAAAAGTTTGAAATGTTCGGTATAATTTTGAGTTGGTACAAACATGAAAAGTTATATCCTAAAAGACATAAAATGCAGAAGGGGTTATCTTTTTTAGTAGATGGTATGCCTACAAGAAACAAAATGGATGGGGGAGAAAGCTAGAGAAATAGAAGACACAGGGTTTAAATTATATTATACTGGAAAAGATAGAAAGAGAAATGAGGTTGGCATTGTAGTAAGGAGCTAAAATAAGATGTCGTAACAATTACTAGGTAAGGAGATTGAATCATAATTATAAAATTGGTATTTGGAGAGAAATAATTAATGCAGTATATTTAAAATTAATCTCGGGAGACTTGGATGAATTAGTTCAAGAAAAACTCTATAGTGGGGGAGATTTTAATGGTCATGTTGGAGAAGGCCATGTAGGGTATGAGGTGCATGCATGGAGGATATGATTTCGGTGATTGAAATAATAGAGTAGTAGCTTTATTAGATTTTGCAGCCGCTTATGACCTAGTGATAGCAAACACTTGTTTTAAGAAGCGGGAAGAACTTTCAGTAAATTCTATAAGTAGATTAAATAAGAGTCAAACATACTATTTTTTAAGTAGAAAATTTGATAGGTTAACTTGTAAAGATTGTAAGATTATTTCGGGAGAGAGTCTAACTTCACAACATAAAATTATGGTGCTTGATATCACCCTTAAGACTAAAAAACAACGTAGGAAAGACACTAAAAACCCAAGAACTAACTGGTGGGTTCTAACAGGCGAGAAACTAGGTTTATTTAGAGAGAAAATGATAAAAGATGCGACATAGTTATAGAGGATGAGACCAACGAGACGTGGAATAAAATGTGCGTTGCATTCAAAATGTGGCAAAAGAGGTATTATGGGAATCCAAAGGCAAGAAGCATCTAGAAAAATAAATAATGTGGTGGAATTAGGAAGTCCAAAAAGTAGTCCGACTAAAAAAGAGAAGCTTATAAAGCTTGGCAAGAATCTAAAAACCTAAACGATTTATAGCGATACAACGTTGCTAATAAAGAAGTAAAGAGAGTCGCGAGAGAGGCTAAGGGGAAAGAATTTGATAACATTTATAATAAATTAGATACAAAAGAGAGGGAAAATGATATATACACACTTGGAAAATCAAGGGATAGGAAAACTAGAGATTTCAACGATGTAAAATGCATTAAGGATGAAGACTCACGCGCTATAGTCAAGGATTGAGAAATCAAAGATAGATGGTGAATGTACTTTGAGAGACTACTAAATGAGCAACATGTAGGAAATATAACGAACATCGATTGTAGCACCAATAGGAGAAATAGAGATATTGCTTTCTTTCATAGAATTAATGAATATGAGGTGAAGTTTGCCTTAAGAAAGATGAAAATCGGGAAAGCTTTGGGACCCAATGGAAAGCCCATTGAGGTATGAAAATGCCTAGGTGACGTAGGGGTGTCCAGTTAGGTTATTTAATAAAATTATGACGACAAAGAAAATGCCAATTGAGTGGAGAAGAAGCATTATAGTACTAATATGCAAACATAAAGGTGACGTTCAAAGTTGCGCCTGCTCGAATTGTAGAGGTATTAAACTATGTGTGACACAATGAAGCTTTGGGAGAGTAGTTGAGAGTAGACGAAGGATGGAGACAACAGTATCGGAGAATCAATTGCTTTTATGCCAAATAGATCAACAATGGGGGCTATCTACCTATTAAGGAGATTGATGGAACATTATAGGGAAGGAAAAAGGGATCTACACATGGTTTTTACGATTTAGAGAAGGCTTACGATAGAATCCCTAAAGAGGTACTTTGGTCGGCCCTAGAAGAAAAAGGGGTTAAAATGAGATATATTGAGGTTATTAAAAATATGTATGATGAGGCATCGACGTTAGTTAAAACCACGGCAGGAGAGATATGCGAGTTACCAATCACTATAGAACTACACCAAGGATCAGCCTTATGCCTGTACCTTTTTAACTTCTTAATTGATGGACTAACTAGACATCTACAAGATGATATACCTTGGTACATGCTCTTTGCTGATGACACTATCCTTATCGATGAAACAAAGAATGAGATTAACGATAAGTTAGAAAAATGGAGAGATGCTTTAGAAGACAAAAGGTTTTAAATAATTAAGAGTAAAACAGAGTATATGACTTGCAACTCTAGTGGTAAGATGAGTATTAATGAAGTGAAAGTTAAGTTAGATGGAGAAGAAATACCTCAAAAAAAAATATTTCGCTACCTAGGATCAATCATTAATCAAGATGGAGAGGTTGGAGAGAGTAGTAATCATAGAATAAAATCGGGTTGGATGAAATGGAAGAGAGCATCTGGAGTGTTATGCGTTCGGTGTATACCAATAAAGCTAAAGGAAAAAATTTATAGGACAACTATTAGGCCTGCGCTATTATATAGATACGAGTTTGGGGCTAGTAAGAAGGAACATACTACAAGATGAGTGTAATGGAAATGTTAATAATTAGATGGATGTGTAAGACTAAAAAAGATAAGATTCGTAATGAACAAATACGAAACGGTAAAAGTAACTCCTAAAGTAGAGAAAATGAGAGAGAAGCGCCTAAGATGGTTTGGTCATTTACAATGTAGGTCCTTAGTACTCCGGTTAGGAAGTGCGATGATAATAGTCTGAATCAAGTTAGGACTAGGGGTTGGTTAAAGTTAACATGGACATCAGCAGTAAGGAAAGACATGAAAGACTATGGCTTGTATGGTGACTTGGGATTGGATCGCGTGAAATGGTGGATAAGGATTCATGTAACCGCCCCAATTGTTGTAGGATGTAAATCTCTTTCTTCTTGCCACTCATGTTAAAGAGAGCCGATTGATAAAATGTAACGACTCGTTAACCAAACAGTAACATGTGAGTGGCCCACTGGAAAACCTCTTTAACATATTCTTCTGAACTACTCGACAAGGGACTCATGCATCAAGTTGGGTACTGTCTAGCTAGGATCTGTGGAATCCATGAATTTAGGATCCATGAATTGTTATTACAAATTCCTTTGTGCACTCATGTATTGATTATCAGTACAAGTTTGTATGAATTTTTTATTTTGGATATAAGAAGATTTTCAGTAGAGAAAAAGAGAAAATGCACAAAGGAAGGCGAACCAGAGATCCGCTAACCAAAAAACAAGAATATAAAAATTAAACCCAAAAAAACTAGGAAAGCTAAAACATTGCTGCTCTCCAATCCCTAACTATATCTGCTGAAGATAACCCCTGGAATGCCCCAAACTCCCAGAGTAGTACCTTTGTCCTATCCATTTCAATTATCTATGAATTTACCTGCAGACTCACGTAATTCCACCACGGTAGGTTAATTCACAAGTTTCTCTATCAACGTCTTTTATCTGGCAGGTTTAAATACCAGACCTATAGCATGAGGTCACCCTGAAACTCCTGTTGTCAGCGGGCACAGTCTAGTGTGGGGAAGTGTTAATACCTAAGATGTTCACTTTAGCTTCTGTTTCCCTTTTGTTTTTGAAGGAAACATTGCACATGCATCATGGAAGGATGACTAGAAAAGGGGCCTCCTGTGATGCAGAAGAACTAGAAGCTTCTCCTAATCTACTTGACGAGACAGAAAATTCTATGGGAGGAACAACAGAAGGAAGTTCTTATTATGCTATGTTCAAGAACTGGCCACTAATGTCGACAATAATTGTGTATTGTGTTTTCTCACTTCAAGAGATAGCTTATTCTGAAGTAAGTACTCTTCCTTTAGTTCAATTCCTCATTTTAAAGCTCAACTATTTTATTTTTTTAATTCATATATTAGATGAACATTCATGTCCATTTGTGGACACATAGTTAGGGCAAGTTAAAATCTAAAGTAGGGAAATGATTGTAATAATAAGCCTTGACTTAAATAAGGTTAAGCACAATAAATTTGTACTGACAATTGCATTTGCAAAGACCATTGTACCCCTATTTGTGCATAGTAAATATACTTATAACAATCCAGCTCAAGTGGGAATATTAATATTAACATGCGCGGGTTGTTAAAAAGGAGAATAACTTGGGGACCACGCAATACCTTAGTGAAGGTATCAGCCAGCAGCTCTTCTCTATTAACATATTCAATGGAAAGAAGGCTCGATTGAAGAAGTAAACCCACACATATGCTTGGTTCTCTGATGAAAGGGGATTTGGCAGAATGTAAATAGGTCACACAGTATACATGTGACATGAAGTATCTTCATTAAGTGAATCTTGTTAGAGGGCATGAGTCCAGAAAACTTGACTGTTTGTTCTTATGTTATTTGCATGTTCGAGTAATACGAATCTCTCCCCTCACCAGCTACAATGTCACACGGTACCCCTTCTCTCTTCGGTTTGAATGGGTTGTCATTGTTCTTGGTCTTTGTAAACATTAGATTGTTACCTAGTAACTAAGGTAAACAGTCGCGGGTCAATTGCTTTCCTAGAGTCAGTGAATGAGCTACTCCCTCCAATCTTAAATAAGTGTTCACTTTGAATATGCACAGTGCTTGAGGAGGACCATTTGAATTTAAATAAAAGAACAGAATTAGTGGTTATTATTAGTTTATGTTTGGAGTCCATAGGTATTTGTTTTTTCTGTAAATGAGCTAATGCTTCATGTAAGCTATTACAGTTTGAAGTGCAAGTTCCATGTCTAGTGATGTATAAATTGGGTTGTCATTATTTTGTAACATTTGGGAATAGTTTTTCTTGTACAACTTGGATGTACTTGATGGGAGTTGTTCAGAACTGTTGTCCACTTCTTGTGCCTTCCTTATGCGGATTTAATGATGACTGTTGTCTATTAAGACTCAGCATAGTGGTAGTGCTAAAGGATGCTTTTCTGTCCTATAAACCACCTTCATGAGTAAAGGGGGGACATAAGTACTATACGTGTAAAAATGGGGCTACGAAAAATTTTCTCATCAATAATAGAAGTTGGTAGTGCTCTTTTCTTCCAATTGCAGGTGCCTGTGACCCTTTTGACGTATGCAATATTGATTGATGATCAACTAATTAATAGTGTGACCTTTCCCAGCTTTCGAAGGGGAGATCCTGCTCTAAGTGTTATTCCCTTTGTGATCTTTGTTTTTTGTGGCATCGTGTCTCTTTCTTTGTTTGTGATATCACCCTCATCTGATTGAGTTATAAGCTAAATCATTGAAATGCATCTTGCGAGGGCACTCTCATTTCAAAATGGGTATCATTTTCTCCTAATTTGAATCGCTATTTGGTTTCTCTAGATGTTAGTGTAGTTGAATCCAAGTTTTTTCTATTCAGAGTGTGTTGCACATATCACTTAATTAGTTAGCTTGATGATTTTCTTTCTTATCACATTGTTTAATCAGATCTTCCTCCGTATTACCATAAAAACCTCCCTTTCATCCTCCCATTCAGCAAGTTTTTGAGGTTTCTGCTATCCATGCATCCAATTTGGCATCCCCTGATCTAGCCCTACTAAGCCAATCCTTTTGGTTCACAAATCTGATTAGCCATGGATCCTATTCATACTGTTGTCTTTGAAAAAGTATAAAAATGGGCCCAAATACTCTACCTCGATTCTTACCCTTCCCCTCGTTCCTCCTTTCATCTCACAATGCATTTGTTGGCTCCACAGATCTGTGTGATGCTGACAACTAGATTTATGGGGTGGAGATGATATTTGAGTACATAAAATGTAATGACACTCAAAAGGTTCGCTTTGCAACTTAATGCTCCAAGAGGAGGCCAAGGTGGAAATTTTTAATTGGGTCACTCATGTGGAAGTTGGCTTAGAATAAACTTGGGAGTTTTCAATGAAAGCTTTTAATAAGTACTTTCCTGGTAGTTCACGGGAACAGAAGGAGAGGAATTTCCTACAATTGGCCAAAGAAGACGACTGTTGCTCATTATGGGACAAACGAGATTTGACGACTGCAAAATGTTTGAGGATAAAAACGGAAGCATTATTGTGAAAGTAAATGAGAGGGATTTGAGAGTGATGTTAAGAGGAGGGCAGTCGAAAGTTATAGCAGCCATTACTTGGTCAGCCATTCTAAGGTGTCTATAAGTTTTCCGGTAAGAGTCAGGGTGTCGGACATTGTGAAGAAAGATGTGGCTTTCAAGTGGGGTGAAGCTCAAGAAAAGGCTTTCAATACATTGAAAGACAGGTTGTGTTCTGCACCTTTATTGAAACTTCCTGATTTCACTAAAACTTTTGAAATAGAATATGATGCAAGTGTTGTTGGGATTGGTGCTGTACTATTGCAAGAGAAAAGGCCCGTGGCTTACTTTAGTGAAAAGTTGAATGGGTCTGCTTTAAACTACTCTCCTTATGACACGTATGATTTGAGGAGAAATCCTTTTCAATAAGGGGAGGATTATGAGGGTTCATCAAATTCAAATGCACACAAATCTTTTCCCGACAAGGATTCCTACTTCAATGAGGAAGAGGATGGTAAAATGGTTACATTATTTTGGAGTGATGATCAAGGAGAATGAAGTAGTGAAGAAGGGGGCCTAAATGCATTATATGCATGAGCTAAGGGGGCAATAAAAAGGCCTTATATAGCAATTTTACTTATGCTCAATTTAGTACCAAAAATAAAATAGTTAAAGTTAGTTGATGATTAACGTCAAGTCGTGAACGGCAAGAAGGAAAAACGTGGCAAAGGTGTGAACACAAGGGGGGAAATGTGTGGAGGCTTGCAAGGGAGGTTCCTAGTTAGTTTAGTTACCTTATTTCCTATTTTGACTAGTTTCCACTTTTCCTAGTTGTCCTTATTTCCTATTATAGACTAGTTTCCTTAGTTAGTCTAGTTATCTTAAATAGTTTTCCTAGTGTGATTGTAATTCCTTTTTCCATTTGTTGTTTAGATGAAGATTTCAGTTTCTAAGCCTCTATAATATGTAATAGAAATTCAGAGTTAAGATTTGAAGTTTTGGATTTATGAACAAAGTTCCTTTGTTATCTGAAATCTCTTGTGAGTTTTCTTTTCTGAATCTTGTTCTTGTTTGAACATTAGTCCACTTTTAGGTTCTTAAACCAAGTTATGGTTTAAGGGTTTAGAAGCACTCATCTCTCGTATCTACTCAGTTCTTCAATTGAACAAGGTTGTTGGGTTGTTTCTCATCCATATTTTCCTTACCAATTAACATTCCTAGGGTTCGTAACTTGAAAGGGGTCTTAACTATTATATTGGTTAAGGTTTATCTCATTAACAGGTCAACTTGCACTCTGCACGTATAGCTTTTGATTGGACCTCTGGCCTTCACTGCTTTTGATGTTTGGGATTTCAAGTGATACTTAGAAAAGTGTGAACTGATGCATGGTAATCTGCTAATAGTTGTAGAACTGAGGAATTGAGTTAGGAGACTAACTTTAGAGATATTGTATTTTTGTATGGCATGTATAATATACTGGTGGTTTTTGTTTCTACCTCTTAGTGGCTCTAGCATTATTCATTTTCATTTGACAAAGTGTAAATAGATTTTCTAGTTGACATGCTCAGTGAGACGGAGTTGTTAAGGGAAAAACAGCAAACTCCTATGGATTCAGATTTCAAATGTTTTACTCCTCCAAAGGTGTGAGCTGGTCAGATGCTGAATATCTGTTGTGACTAGACTTTATATCACATCTCGGGCAAGTGTAGTCAGAAACTTATGTAAACAAGCTGTTGTGAGGATCATTTGATATCATAGGGGCCAGAGGATGTGGATAATAGCACCTTGATGATGGGTGTACGCGAGCTGATGAGAGGTGTGACGAAGATTGTCTAGAATCTCCTTGAGATAGGAAATTCACTACAGGAAGCCTCTAATCAATATAACCGAGGTCAGAAACTTTAAGAATAAAGACATTCTGAGAATGGAGGATTAATCGGCGGTTGGCTCATACTTGACCACAGGTTGGTGATCTTCTTTGTTTATAGTGGCGGAAGGTTTCCCCTCGATCCAATTCCAATCAGTGTTTGGCCAGGGGATGCTATTTGGTGCCACTATTATACCAGATGATCAGGAGAGTTTGAGAAGGAAAGGCTAAATGAGTAGTTTGAACCAACAGGATACCAGCAGGTAATTTGGGGTGATTTGGTGTGCTAGATAAGTACAAATTAACCCAGTTCCGTTTAGGTCGAGTTCTGTGTCAAAGTACATTGTTATCACATGGGAGCTGTTGTGGATTTTGATGAGATTGTATATGGAGTTCAATGCCAAAGTAACTACGGTATGATAGTCAGCAGCCCTTTGTAATACTGCTAATCTGTCTCTTGGTATCACTTTTTGTATATCCTTTCTTTCTTATAAATTCTTTATTATCCAGAAAAGAAGACACTAACTAAATACTTCTAAGTCGGTATTTCATGGATTTGTGATGTCGTGGTTTATCTCTTTGCATGCTGGTGGGGATGCACTCTTGGGCGCTCCTTATAGCATAAGATGTCAGAACTCAGATGACATAGTAACATAACATAAAAAATGTTGACAATATAGCACTTTTTGCAGATTTTTTCATTGTGGGCTGTAAGTGACCGCAAGTTCGGAGGATTGAGC
This sequence comes from Lobelia cardinalis, assembly GCA_028566635.1. Classification (NCBI taxonomy): domain Eukaryota; kingdom Viridiplantae; phylum Streptophyta; class Magnoliopsida; order Asterales; family Campanulaceae; genus Lobelia; species Lobelia cardinalis. Next base: position 9,392,424 of record JAOWAN010000049.1, read on the forward strand.
TTTTCATCTCAGGATGTTGGTGAGGTTCTTGCTATCTCAGGTAAAACATTTAGCATACAATAAACATTCCACCGCATCACCACCCGGCGTATCACTCTTTCTTGAACATCACCACTATCGCAATTTTAAAGTGATGTTTGCATGCTCCTTCGGTCTCCTCTTCTTAGCCCTTTTAAAAAAATAAATCTTACGTGATAATGTGAATTAGTCAAATGTTTTTTTTTTTTTTTTTGTATCCCTGGCACCACAACTCTACTTTTCCTGTAAAGCCCTTTCACCATATTATTTACCCATCAACTCCTAGGTATTGGCCTTCTACTGTTCCAACTAATTTTATATCCACCAATTGAGAAGCTTCTCGGACCACTTACAGTTACACGCCTCTCTGCGGTATGATCTTGAACTTCATCTTATTTTAGGTGTTTCTCGTTCTTTCTTCTTTAACCCATCTGGATATAATTCTTGCTGCTTTCTTTTTCAGGTTATATCTATTCCATTGGTATCGAGTTATCCCTACATAACCATGCTTTCTGGTTTAACCCTTCATCTGGTTGTGAACTGTGCATCGATGATAAGGAATGTATTGTCGGTGAGTCATTTAAATCAATTTACTCCTATAACCATCAAGTGTCAAAGTTCTCGCTGTCAAAGTTCTCGCTGTAATTTTGTTTTCTCCAGCGGATATGATACATACAACAAGAATATAAACATTGATAACGTTGTCTCCCTTAATAAACTGAACTCGAAAATAATTGATAACTCCAGAGGAGATTTTGCTGTAACTTATTTTTCTTTAAAAACAGTGTCTGAACTAACACTAACTAGTTCAATAAATCATTGTGATGTAACAAAAGATACTCCCCTTCAGCTCAAAGAGTCCTACCTCCTTTTATGGTACTACCTCAATCCCCAAGTGAACATCAATATGGGACAGGTGGTTTACCAACTGTTTCTGGATATGTGTTATATGATACTGCTTCCGTCTAAAATGAGTGTCAATTTTTCTTTACTAAAAAGTCTATATAAGACATCATAAATTACTATTTAAAATATATTGATTATATTTTAGATTCTAAAATTTCAATCAGTGTAGCAATACGTAAGTAAACTATCAATACCATTTTTTATGAATTTGCAATAACAAGTAAATTTTTATAAATTTTCGATCAACATTTAATTAAATTGAATAAAAATTGTAAAAATTGGACACCAATCTTGGTACGCAAGGAGTAACTAATAATATCAAGTCAAGTGTAATATCTTTTCAAGAACAACTGGTTTACACCAATCCTTTTACAAGTTTGGGCATCATTTTGTTCTCTCTCTCTCTCTCTCTCTCTCTCTCTCTCTCTCTCTCTCTCTCTCTCTCACACACACACACACATCCCTGTTTAGCATTTTGGCACATTGATCTTGTGTAGAACTTTTGGGAGCAAGCTTGTTCAAGTTTAGAATTGACTATGTACCATGGTCCAGGTGTCCCTGGTGACAGGCTTGTTTATCTTGTTGAATAATGCTGTTGTAAGTCTTGATCCTATCCCGTAGAATTTTCATTTATAACTTCCTTTATGATAGAATTCTCAAATGTTTTGGAGTATAATACATATTAAAATTTGTTGTTTTCATCTAGCCGCAACACCAAAGAGGAGCTGCCAATGGCATTTCACTGACAGCAATGTCCATCACCAAAGCATTTGGTCCGGCAGGAGGTGGAGCTCTGTAAGATCTTTTCTTTTTCTCTCTTTTTTATGATTTTCATTGTATTTCTTGGTTGCTGCTGAGACATCAATCATCCACGGAAATTTGGGTTGGCCTAGTTGACCTAAGTGCTTGGCGGGTGACATAGTGGACCGGTTTTTCAAGCTCATGTTGTTGCAAATGTTATTAGAGCAAACCCCAGGTTGAAAATGTAGAAGCAAAATGTTGAGCAAGCCCGTAAGAGCCACCACTTGGGTTCTACATTGCTTGGGGTTATGATCTTGACGAATGTTGGTATTAGCCTTGTCAAGTCATAAGTATTTAACTGGGAGACAGTAGTACCCAACCTCACATCGGATGGATGTGGGAAATAGTGCAACTTTATAAAGTGGCCACCTATTACCATCAACAACTAACCATCCATGGACTTTTAGAGAGGCCTGCGGGCTGTGGCGGGCTTAGTTCAATGCTCAATGGACTAGTAGGGTAGAGCACAAACTTTCGGGTTTGGTCGTACATTTTTACACGTGCTAGGCCCATTAGCCAACATGCTCACTATGTTTTAAACTTCAACCCTGGCTAAAACTTTAAATACATAAAGTAATAAACCAATTGGTTGAGTTTTGTAACAAAGCCCATTGGTTTGAATTGTACTTTATCATGAAACTTTATAAGTGTTAAATCTGTACCCTCGAGGTGAAGTTAACAAATCAAATGCGTGATGTGTTTTGTCAAAAGCCTTAGCACCATGTTGCCTGCTTGTTGGCAAGCTGCGCAGACATCTATGCACAAACTTGATGGGGATTATTAGAAGTCATGAGTCTGTTTATTTTCTATGTGAACAGGTATAAATGTAACTATTTACAATAACAGGTGAGTGAATGTAATTATACAACACTCATAATGTTTCTCAGTGCTGTCTCACTATCTGTCTTCTTTTTCTCTGTTCTCAATCCAATAGGATGACGTCTCACTATCTGTCTTCTCTTCTCCCTTCTAATTTCAATATGACGAGGTCTTCCGTAATCTAGTAAATATTACTTAAGGTTATGCATGGCTTCCAGTGTTGAACGACACAATCATTCTTAACAACCAAAATTAGTAGTCTCGATTAACGTAAAAGTCTAATTACTGCCTTTGATTTGTACAAGTTAACAGATCTTGGAAACAAGGACATGAAATGGTTTATTTTCTGTTCTTTCACATGTTGTGATTATTTCTTGATACATGAATGTAGCATCTTTCTCACAAAGATATCATTTTCTTCTTCTGTTTACAGCTTTTCTTGGGCACAAAAGCGTCAGGTTGCTACATTCCTTCCAGGTTTGAAGTTCTACTTAGTTATTGACTTATTGATATTAATAGAGATGTCTGTTGTAAATAAAACTGTCAAATGATTTATTGACCACATAGCTATTCATCAAATCTAATTTCAAGGAACATTGAGTTTCGGGTGTGTTTAGTAGGGAGGTTTTTGTAATGATTGAAGTAAAAAGTGTGTGTGTGTGTGTGTGTGTGTGAGAGAGAGAGAGAGAGAGAGAGAGAGAGAGAGAGAGAGAGAGAGAGA
>JAOWAN010000049.1:9399639-9419093 GCA_028566635.1 Lobelia cardinalis
GCCATTGATAAGAAGCTTTTTTGATGGAAGAAATCGACTGTATTGATGGAAGAAATCGCCGGCACAAAGAATCACTTCCGGTTGCTTTTGAATCTCTGGAGAAAAAATGAGGTTGTGAGAAAGGATCTTGATTAATTTATATGTGTATATTATATGACCTAAAATCACGGATTGGGTAAATCAATTCTCCATAAATTACGGCGACAGTTACCTTGCATGTAAGGCCCAATGCACATGATTTACAATTACTTTGGGGGAGAGGTGTACCAAACACGGTACAGTGTATAATATACTAATTGGGTTTGGGTGCCATAATTTCATAAATTATTACTCTGCTCATTTAAATTATGGCATATAATTAAGTTCAGTCACGTAACTTTAACAGATAGAATTACCTCATATTAATATACAATTTTTTCACACTTGTGGAGTTGTGGTCAAAATAACATTCAACCAATCTCATGCATTTATTTGGACAAAACTTTCACTTTTATTACCAGCTGACTGGTTTGGTAGGGGTTATGAGATAAGGGGTATAAGTAGTATTATTAATGAGGTTATTATTAATAATAATTAGTACTAATTAATAATAATTTTATGTTTGGTAGCACAATTATTAATATATTATTAACATAACTTATTTCTAAAATTTAATTTTTATGTCTTATTTATACGGGGTATAAATAATACCACCCCCTATTAATGTATTATTAATAAGGGTAAATAGGGGTATAAAAGACTTATCCAAATTTACTAGTATTATTAATAATTTAGTTAAAATGCTACTAAACACCTATAAAAAATCTCTAATGATACTTTCTTAGTGAACTTAGATTTTGATTTGACACGGTAGTAAAAAAAAAAAAAAGGAAAGAATTGCACTGCTGAGACAGAATAAACATTTCACGGACATCCAAAATATTTATATGAAGCACTCTCATTGAAACCAAGCACCATTTAGAAAGGTCATTATGTGTAATTTTTTATTTTTTTATGTAAAATTACTAAAATGTCCTCATTTCGTTACGATAATAATAATACCGTGATAATGATATTCATTACCATTACCTTACCAAAACAATCGGTACGATACAGTAATGGTAGTATAATTTTTCAGTAGAAATATTTTGGTAATTTTTGGTAGGGCATAATAGAACAATCGATATGATAGGACAATTGATATTTTTTTTTCTACCCCTAAAACGTACTGGGTCATGACTATCTCCTCCCGTATACTTTTCTTGTAGAGCCCCCAGTGCATATATTACAGTGGTAAAGGGAAGGACGGATAGGACTCAGCGCGGTAGTGTGCAGGGTTCAATTTTCCGTAAAGTGGAATTGACTCTGTTACAAGCGGGAGTGACCTAAGGGTTAAGAGCTCTTGGCCTATTCGTTAGCTCTCTACCCTGGCTCCTGTGATGCACATCCTGCGATTTACCTCCTTTATGTTGGCTCAGTACAGAGTCGGTGGAGGACTGTCGAAGTTACGGTCTTAACTTTTTTTTTTTTTTCTTGTAGAAAATATATATCTGGAATCAACATATGCAAGGATATCTCAGAGTGTTAGGTTTAGAACATCTTAGTGCTGGACCTACACTTTTCTAATTTCTATGGAGCTAGCCAGCTAGGGTACCTCTACATGCAATGAGCTTCTTCATGCAGTTCTCTAGCTTTTGCAAGACCAAACAAATACTGCTAACTCAATCCTCCTAAGATTAAATACTTTTCTCATGAAAGCAAATTAGTACTCCCTTTGACAATAGAGAATCTTTTTAGCAAAAAAAAGTTTTATCTCAAAATACTTGACCCTTTAAGAAATTTTAGACTTTTTTTTTTAATTCGTATTTTTTCTACATTGCCCTCCTATTCTTCTAACTACTCACAATTATTAATTGCATTTACCACTTCTACTATCAAATAAAGAAAGACCGTTTAATACGGGAAATTTATTAATATATATAATATCATAATATTTGTGCACAAGATTAAAAATATCAATTATTATGGAACGGATGAAGTATAAACTTTTATACTAATTTTTTCAAAATTTATACAAGTCAATTTTACGACAATTTGTTATACTATGTTTTTGTGATTTATTCATAATAATAATAATAAAGGTAAATATCAAGTATATATTTTATAAGATATATTTGACATATTCATAAAATAGTTAATTAAGTTGAAAGATACTTTGGGAAGCATAATAATGTGAAGAAGATTTGATATATAGGAATACCTATATTTACCACCCCCCCCCCCCCCAAATTTCGACCTACAAAAAAATAGTGATATAAAAAAGCAAAAAATGAAAAAAAATGATTGTAGAAAATAATGTGATAAATTAAAATAATTTTAAAGATTATAAATAATAGGATCCACAAATCACAAGCCCTTGCATTAGTGAGACATTATTTTTACAACTTTAATGGTTTTCCATCAAAAGATTAAAAAAAAAAAGACATTAAACATCTAATAGAACTAGTAGTAAATATTCTCCTAATAGAACTAGTAGTAAACATCGTATTATTATTAATTAATACTATTATTAATTGTGGCCTCACTAAATAATACATTATTAATAATACTACTTATACTCTATAATCCCTTACCCTCTATCAAACAACTCCTAACAGAACTAGTAGTAAATATTCTCCTACCAAATTACTACCCATCTAATAAAATGGAAATGCATTAACTATACCACTTGGTCAACGTTTTATTCTTTGACTTCTTTAAGTAGGACTGTAGGAGTATATATAAATAAATAAATAAAAATTTGGAAAAAAAAGAAAATATAGAAAAGGGGGTGCTTCCCTCCACATCTATATCCGAACCAAATTCCCTCCTCCTTGCCCTTTAGCTCCCCCTTCCCTCGTTTTCTCCTCTCTCCTCTTCTAACCCCCATTTCTCTCTCTTCCCGCTTTTTTTCATTCCAACTCCTCCCCAAATCAGATCTCACCTCACCCCTTCGATTTCCAAAACCCCAAATTCCAATTCTCACTGTTCCCCAAATTCCCCCCCATCAATCTCTCAAGCCCCAAAAAGAGGGTTCATTTTATTGTGGGTTCTTTTCGATCGGTTATAAAAAGAAAATTTGTTTTTAAAGTCGTACAAATTTGGATGTCATCTGGGAACAAGGAGCAGGCCCAGATCATTCAACAGCCACAGCCACAGCCACAGCAGCAGCAGCAGACACTGAAGCGGCAGCTGCCTTTCACCTCAATGAAGCCGCCTTTTGGAGATTACCACCGCTTTCCTTCTTCTTCTTCTTCAGTTAGTGCTCCTTCGCAGCAACCTGAAGTTATCATTGCCAAGTCCCCTGTAAGTATTTGTTACTGTTTTCTTCTGGGTTTGTTAGTACTTTTTTTTTTTTTTTGCAAATCTTGAAAGAAAAAAATAAAGAGAAACATAGTTCCAATAAAAAGAACCCAAGAACCGTATTCTTCTCCAATTTGAGTTTGACTTTATTATGGATTTTTATTTTCTTGAAATTTTGTTTGTTCATTGAGATCTTGGTAGTTTTTCTGTTGGAAGGCTGTCTTTTTTTAGAGAAGGACACGGGATTTGATGAAATGATAGAGGTTTGATTTAGAGAGTTTTGGGAAATTTCCTAAATGGCCTTTATGTGATTGTTGTCTTTTTGAGGATATTCATTGACTTTATTGATTGTGTGTATTTCTACTTTTGATGTGGATATGACTGGACTTCTTTTAGTTCTGAGGCATTGGGACCTTGTTTGTAGGATTCTCCACAAATGAATTATTTTCCTACTCTTGAATCCCTTGCCTTGATGTTTAGGGATTTTTGATTGTATGGTCACGGGTGGGGGGACTTGACTTTTTGGGAAGGTTAACTTGGAAATTGAAAGTAGTCTCCTAGACTCAATCATGAAAATGGTGGGTTCCAATTGTTGTTTTCCTATAACACGTACATACATTCTTGTATAAGAATGGGAGAAGAAAGTCAATTGTGAAACTGGTGCTATTTGCAATATGAAATCAGACACATAATTCATTACTTGAGGGATCAATTTTGTGCTAGTGTCTGCACTTTACAAACTAGTATGGCAACTAGGTTGCGTAGTTGTTTCCGAGTTGTAATAGATGGGATAAAGTTTGGTTAGATAATTGTACGCTGCGGTTGTGATTTCTGTGGCAATCTTGAGATGTTGGCTGCTTGTTGACTGTCAGTTGGGAAGTTATGGTGAAGATGTATATATTTCCATGTAGGTTAAGGCAATAATTTGGTCATCTGAATTCACAAAATCAACTTCATCTGAAGATTCTAGAGGACCTTTAGTTCTATCATCAGTAACTGTGACTTTTACTAGATATATCTGTATGGTTTCATAGTCCATTCTGTATGTTGTGAGTCGAACTATAATATGGACTTGATTATAGAGCCAATTCTAAAATGCCGAAAATCTTATAGTTTGAGAATACCAACTTCTAGGTTTCCATGTGGTCATGAGTATCTAGAAAGCATAGTTAAACTGATAGGACTATTTCCCAGTTTAGGAGCTGTTTAGCATTGAAATAGACAATAGTAATTTGAGTAAATAGTTGCCTTTACTTCCGAGGCTTTGGTTAAGTGCAAAAATCATACAGAAAAATACTATTACTGGAGCTTCTATAAAGGTATGTTATGGGCAATTGCTTATCTGGCTGTCTAAGTGTTACTATGCTGGTCATTTGAGTTTCATCCTAAGAAGATAAACATCAGGCGTACACAGGAAGAATCCCAACTTACTTTTGCTTCATGTCCTTCATTTGGTGATGCTATGATATATTCTCTTCTAAATGTTTCCTGTATCAAAAAACTACAAAAGTAGTCTAGGATCTCGAAACAATGAAGCAGTTTGACATTAATAGTTCCTGCAGAGTCAGATGTATTGAAGCTTAAGATTTAGTACGATATCAGTCGTATTAATAGTTCCTGCAGAGTCAGATGTATTGAAGCTTAAGATTTAGTACGATATCAGTCGTACAAAGTTGTTCTTTTGTTTATTTCTCATCCCTGTCGTTTTCATTAAAGAGCATATACCTCTATATGCAGCCTGTGGGTATGGTGAGTGTAACATTCTGTTAATCCTTTCAACTGTTGTTTATTGCATTTCACGTAAATATACCTATTATTCCTTGTCAAATATTAGAGGATATATCAATTTCTGTAACCCATTTCTTGCTAGATTTGTACTTAAAAACAAGTTTGGAATGGTAAACTACATCCTATCAAAATTATAACCCCACTCCTATATGCCTACATGTGTGCAATTTCTCGAATATAAGTACCTTTTAGTGTGTTCCCATCTCACAACTATGGGACATTATAGACAACTGGATTAAAATAAAACTTTTGAGAAAAAATAAGGTTGTGTTCTCTTGGGTGGTTTAAACCATCCTGGATTTTTGGTTTTTGATTTTTCTCTCTCATTGGTTCCACAGTTTTTCTATCTATCTCTCTTACTACTTAGAAAAACCCAAAAACCAAATCAATAAATCACCCATCCAAATGTACCCTAAGGGATTATTGTTTTTGACATCCTTAATGGAAGAGATGGAGGGGGAGTACATAAGAAGGCTTACTTTCTTAGCTATAGCCTTTTCTAAAAAAGAAAATACAGCTGATTCATCATTATTTGGAATTCAATGTCAAAGTTTGAGGCTTTTTGCAATCTGGCCTTTGAGACTGCCCGATCCCATTGAAGGTGAGCATTCTTCTTTCCTTTCCTCCTTCCTTCACTCCTTTCTGTATAACACTCCTTCGCTCTTCCTAAATCAATCAGTTCAAAAAAAGAAAAGAAAAGAAAAGAAAAGAAAAACGGAGTGGAGTTATGGCCTTACTTCTCTATGGCTTCAACTTAGTTTCAAGATTTTCAGAGATTTTGCTGAGAAGGATATTGAATCTTTGACCTGAAAATAAAGTTTCTCATATTTGGTTACATATATTTTACATGGTGGTTATGAAAGAGTTTTGATGCTCAAAGAAATTTTAAATTTGGTACGTACAATTGAGGTGAAGAGGGGGTCAGTTCACATTGTAAAGGAATTTGACCTATAGATTGACTTTAAGTCTGTCTGATATAAATCATACTCCCTCCGTCCCAAAAGGATCTTTCCATTGTACATTTTACAATATTAAGGATGAAGTTTTAGATGTACCATTTAAAAATTTCACTAAAATGTTTGCCATATGAGAAATGGGAAAGTGGGAAGATCTTTCCGGGACGGAGGGACTATATATTATTGATACTCATGAGATCTCTATAGAGTTTGTTTTGTTGTTCACAAATACAGCTGTAATTCTGCTTCACAGATATTATCAGGCTCAAAAATGTACCTTGAGCCTCTACTCTCTAGACAATCAATTACAGGGCAAAGATCAACTATTTTCCAGTGCGGAAGTTTTGGGTGTCACAACTCCTCCCTTACAGTGTCCTTGCTAAGATCCAAACATAGTTTAAACCCTTGCTATACTAGAGTTGCCTCTTTGATTATCTTGGAGTTCTCCAATGACATGGCTGTTAATTGCCAAATAGAGCATCTTTATCCTTGTGTTTTTTTAGTCAAAGTGCGTTTTTGTATAACTATCTTTTTTCGTTGGTTGTTATTTATTTTTTCTATTTAGGCATTCTTGTTGGGCTCTACTATAAATTGCTAGGTTACCAAGCGTGGCAAATTTTGAGTTTGAATATATCCCAAAGGTTAGTTTGTATCAAGATTTTCTAGCATAGGACTGAGTAGGTTAGAGTACCATTTTGTATGGACTCTCTTTCCAGTAGCCAGTAAATATCTATTGAGGGGAAGTAGTCGAAGGAGTCCTTGGGGGCACCTATCTATTTATTATAGTATCTTTATGAAGGCATTGCCATCCTAGTCTTTGATCTACTTACAAGCAAGGGACAGAAAATGGAGTAAATGATCTTCAAAAACAAAAGATTATGAAAGAAAAGAAAAAGTATATTAATTATATACGGAGATTCACGCAAGAAAAGTACCCCAACCTGATATTAGTAAGTTAGACTGGACTTCTTGTGCTCATTATCTTTGGTCATTTTGCAACAAGGACACTAGTGAAATCTTTTTTTGATAAGCAGAATACCAGTGAGAAAATCTTTTGATGGAATTGCATTTCGTCGAAGTAGTTACTGATTAGTTCATGTTTCTGGCGTTTACCATTTCTAATTTATGGATTCTAATACGGAACACTTGTTAGGAGGACCCTTTTCTTTGAGATGGAGTGTCTAACGCCCTTTCACATACTTAGCCCCTTAATCTTGTCTATTTAAGCTATCATTTATGTTTAACACTAGTAAAAGCCCGTGCTCGAGTGCACGTGGTGTTATTTTAAAAAAATATTAGACAATAACATAATTTCTTAATAAAAATGAATTAAAATTAATCAGCTAATAAAAATATTTAAATTTTATAAATGTAAAAAGAAAAAAAAATATGCTTTAAAAAAACTAAAAAAGAAAAAAAAATACCCCAACAACACCCTCCCCCACCCCCAAACACTTTCTCTTACACACCTACACATCTACACTTTCTCTTACACACCTACATATCCACATTTTTTTCTTACATACACACACTCCAACACAAATTTCCTATTCATTTGAAGTGGACCCTACAACTCTCATTTATACTATAGATAAGGAGTTGGTAATCATGATCATCACAAGAATTTTGCATTGAATATTTCCATAACTTTTTGAATAATTCTGTTATTGAATTTCAATCAAAATTGGTAATTGGGTTGTAAATGATTGCTTATTAGCCGTTAAAGCGGAAGGGTGAAGCAGTAGAGCTTGAAGCTGAATTCAATATGCAGAACCCTAGTTCTGGATATGCGGAGGTTATTAGTACTCCTGTCCAGGCCCCTGCATCAGGAAAAGTAGGAAAGACACAAAAGGTTCCAAGGACCGCTAAGTGCAATAAAGCTGGGTCCCAAATTCCCGTCACCAATGCTGGTGAGAACTATCATCTGTAAATTTTACTCGACACTTTTTTCAACCTTGATATTAATTTTTATTGTTATATTTCAGGTTTACATCACTTTTTTGTATGAAGTGAATAGAAATAGGTAACATGGAAGATTGACATTTTCTATATATTTGTGAGATTTCAGGTTCTCCTTCAGGAAATAGTCTTACTCCAGTCGGTCCATGTCGTTATGATAGCTCTCTCGGTAATACAATTTCTGCCGTTGTTTTTTCTCTTTAATTATCTTCTTCGATTAGTTCAATATATCTAAGGAGCTAGATAAAGTACATAGCCGCCACAGTAACATGTTACCGTTTATTGTGATGTCTTTCTCTTCTTATTCAGGCCTCTTAACAAAGAAGTTCATCAATCTCATAAAACAAGCGGAAGATGGTATCCTTGACCTAAATAAGGCCGCTGACACATTAGAGGTGAGTACATTACTGTCGAATTTGCATCTGCACATGATGTGAAGTTCCACTAAATGAAGAGTTTATGTTGTTACAGGTGCAGAAGAGGCGGATCTATGATATAACAAATGTCCTGGAAGGAATTGGTCTTATAGAAAAGAAGCTTAAGAATAGAATACAGTGGAAGTATGAAAAATCTCATTTAAATTTCATAGCGTTGGTGTCAATATCTTGTGAATCTATGTGCAAGTGTGCATGTGTGTGTGTGCCTCCAAGCATGTGCGAGGAAGTGTTTCTCTATCTGAATATACTTCAGCACGCACCACATCTGATTGCTGACAAGTTAATTGATTTACTAGGGGACTTGATGCTTCAGAGCCAGGAGAGTTGGAAGATAATCTTTCTAGCTTACAGGTATGAAAAATATAAAAGTAGCGCAATTACCATTTTGAGTGCAAGTGTTTAACCATCTTGAAAAATGCATTGCTGGTTGATTATTATCGTTCCTTTATATTGTTGTGGTTTATTATTTTCCGTGGTGTTGAAAGAGCTTCAAATTAGTATTCATCCTTTTACCTGACAATGTTGTCCAATATTCAATCTACATGGAGAAGGATTTACGAGTTGTGACAGCTAGCCTATAACCTTCTGCCACCTAAAATTGGGAGGTGTACTCCTATAACAGAGTTAAATAATTATCTTAGGCTCATTGTTTACTATGTCTGTATTTGAGTTTTGTGCCCTATATCCGTCATCTTTATGATTCGTGGTAACATTGGCGGTTGTGTTTCCTTATGGATATCTTTGCCTATGCAGGCAGAAGTTGCAAACCTTTCTGTGGAAGAGCACAGGTTAGATGAACAAACAAGGTAATGCTAATGCAGGCTCCCAATGTAGTTTCTACAAGAGAGAGTTTGCACGTGCATCTATGGATAATAGTCTGATGGTTGTATAATTTTTCGTTGTTCCAGAGAGTTGCAGGAACGGTTGAGGGACCTGAGTGAGAATGAAGATAATCAAAAGTAAAGTATTTTCTACTTGCCATTTATGAGTGACCTTTAGCCTCAGTTTCTATACACAATTAACATTACAAACCTGAGTATTAACTTACTCTATAACTCACGTGTCTTGTTCCAAATGGTTATTATTCTAGGTGGCTTTTTGTCACAGAAGAAGATATCAAAGGCCTGCCCTGCTTCCAGGTAATCCTTCTCTTTTGTCAAACAAATGTTCCAAGTATGTTTATTTTAGTTCGTGCTTATTCTAATTCCAGTTGGTCCCTTTTTCTAGTAGATTTTACTCAAAGCATCTATTTATTCACTCAGGATGAGACATTGATAGCGATAAAAGCACCACATGGAACTACTCTTGAAGTCCCAGATCCTGATGATGTAAGTTAAAGAATATGACAACTAATATGATATAGTGCAGCACATGCATGTACCTTATTAGTAGTTTTTATCCTTTAGCAGACTGTCGATTATCCTCAGAGGCGATACAGGATTGTTCTAAGGAGCACCATGGGACCTATAGATGTTTACCTAGTCAGGTATCTTGTTCCTTAATTGATTGAAAACAATTTTTTATGCACTTTTAATCTGTAATTCCCAATCAGATTTTAAAATTTTCTTTTCTTTTGTTGTTTTTGTTAGTCAATTCGAGGAGAAGTTAGATGAGATCAATCGTGTTGACGCAAACCCAAGCATTCCTTCAACGTCAGGGTTCGTTGAAAATCCAGCAGTAGAGATGCCTGCTGAGGAGAGCAGAGGTAACGAAGTTGAGATGCGGGAACAAGAAGATGCTCGTGCAACAGGCTCAGTTATAAATGCATCAGAGGACTTCGTGAGTGGGATCATGAAGATTGTTCCGAATGTAGATGTGAGTTTAATCTTGCGCATTTTGATAATTATTTCACAATTTTCATAGAGATATATTGTGGGAGAACCTAACCTAACCAAATCTTGATTTTGATCGTTCATTATTTCACGTCTTGAGAGTGTTCACTTATAAACGAGAATATCTTAAAACAGAAACTGGAAAACGATCTTTTCATTATTTTATACTGTATTATATTTTATAACCCTAAGAAAGTGGGTTCTTTTAATCAAAGAAGAGCTATGAACAGTGGGCTAACACCAAGTTTCTCTCTTGGCCTTTGCAGAGTGATGCGGACTACTGGCTTTTATCAGATGCTGATGTCAGTATCACAGACTTGTGGAGAACAGAGTGTATCCTTCTATATTATAATCCTCTTTTGTTTTGTTCCCTGTTTTTCCTCCCTTCATCACAATATTCCATGCATTATATCTATTTCCCCTGACTCCCGAAAATAGCTGGGGTTGAATGGGATGCATTGAGCTCACTTCATGTTGATGATGACTTTGCAATGGCTAGTGTCAGCACACCACGTCCACAAACTCCCTCTTCCAGTGCTTTAGATGTTCCTTCTGCTGATAATGTTCCAGGTAGGTGAATGACTTTGGTTGGGAAACCTAATTAAAGAGCCTTGGGATGGCTTCGTACCGGAGCTTTTTGGTCCAATGATACACTCTCAAGTCTTACTCTGAATGAAAACTTAGCGAAACTAGAGTGGGAAGAAAGGGCGGGTGCAGTTGGTTCATTGTGAAGTGTAAAGTATGCACGATGGCTCTGTAGTAATGAGTAAAACAGATTTTAGATAGTCATTTGCAATCGCTCTTGTAAATAAGTATGTTCATATCTTACCCTCTTTTGCGAAGCATGCCTGTTTTTAACCGCAACATGCAGTTGCATGCATGTTTTGAAATTCTGTTAAGGTAGGTTGTTATGCTTTCGATCTCTGACTTTTATTTTCAGTGTTGGGAATATGATCCAAAGCCTGAAGTAGCTGTTCTGAATGATCAATGGAGGCCATGTATGCATACACACACCCCAGCTGGATGGGGCAAAGGTCTAACATGCTCTTTATCTGCAGTTGAACATTTAACATGCTTTTGGGTGTATCTAGTTGGATGAGGATGTAGAAGTTTAGTAGTAAGATTTCCAGTGTTTTTCTAGGATCACTCATGAAATTGATTTGTGAATATGCCAATAGCCCTCTTTCTTTCTTTCTTTCTTTCTTTCTTTCCTTTTGTTGTTGTTGTTGTTGTTGTTGTTTGTGGTCTCTGGTTTCTTCTTGTGTAATGTGCTCACAAGTTATTCTGCTTTCTCCTTTTATTTTTTGTTGTTTATTGTAAAAAAATTTGATTTACCCCATGGGCACATGGTAATAATCCATAAAATAAAATAATGGATTATGTTAAAACCAGTTTCAATGCATTAGGAAGTATATTCAATGAGTTCAAATCATCTGTCCTAACTAGGGTTGAGCAGAAGTTTTCAAAAATCATCTCAACAGATTCAATTCAACGCAACTGATGAAAAAATTGGGTTAATTTTGGTTTGGAAACTTCTCAAAATCAAAAAATTGGTTGGTTGTGGTTTTTGAATATTTTGTATCCCAAAAATCCAACTGAATCGAGGAGGTGTAGCTATGTAATAATACTACGAGTATATAGACGATGTATTTTGTTAAATTTTAATATAGGTATAAAAATAAAATTCTCTCAAAATTTTGTTAAGTAAAAAAACAAATTTCTCATTTTGCTCAAGTTAGGTGTTTTATACTCTTAAGAAATATTTATTTTCATCTTCTATTATTATTTATTTGCAATTAGTGGATGTTGTAATTTATTGACATTTCAAATTTGTCTATATAGTGTCAATTTCTAGTTAAAATTTCACAAATCAATAAATTCATTGTTCATAAGATTATTCAAAATTTAAATTGTTGGCTGGTCTAAAATTGAAATTTAGCTCAAACTTGACATTTGACTCAAAATGGAAGAAAATATCAAATCGAAATGAAAATATTGAAATTAATTTTTTGATTTTATGCGGATTGAGTTGATCACGATTTGAAAATTTCAAGAAACAAGTATTTGGTTTGGCTGCGATTTAGACCGGAAATATGTAAAATCGAATAAAATCGAATCGTCAACAATCATAATCCCAATTAGTCTCATTTCATGTCTCATCTTAAAACTTTATTCTAACTGTTTCAATCTTGATCCTAAATTGAAAATTCTAAATCTTAATTAATCAGTAGGACGGATGTGTGTTATTCTTAAAGATTATGTGCAGAAGATGAGATAACATTTGAGACAGGATGTTCGAAATTATATTCCATGCATTGGTGCACATGACGGATGGTTTTTGTCTTTAATTCAATTTTCAAATTGAAACATTGCAGTATTTTTCTGCTTTTTGAATTCTCAAATAACCAAGTCACGTTATGAGCGTTCGTTACTATTAGCCGGTCTATTCAAGTAGTTACAACTTACACATGTATTGGGTCTATATGCAACTTTTGGATATAACATTTTTCATTAGTTATTCAAAAGGAAAAGTGGCTTATTATAGATAGATCATCCAAGAACTTAACAATAAACAATGTATCAACGGGGTTGGTACAAGTGGTAAGCGGCTTAAATTCGCTTAAGAGGTCTCGAGTTCGAGTCTCACCGTATGCAGAAAATCCCCGCTGGAAAAACTCACCAATGCTAGTTGCGCGACCCGAGTCGGACTGAATTAGTAAGGACATAGTCCTTGATACCAGTGAGCAACCAAAAAAAAAAAAAAAAACAATAAACAATGTAAGGATGATACAAATTGAAGGCTGAAGCTCAGCAAACTTTCAACCTCACAACTGAGCAATTTCTTAAGGCATATACAGACCAAAAAAATACCTCATGAATAGTGTCTCTATTGGTGTGTCACTGAGAGGAAGAGAAGGGGACGGACATAAAGAGAGCGCCAAAGATTTAAGGTGATCAAATAATATATGAGTTGAATGGAAACCGAGAAAAATATGACTATGAATAATCATCTCTATACGACATTTACCGAAAGTGGTAGTATTATATCGTGAAATATCGTCCGTTCTACTTTTCTTTATCAACCTTCTTCCCTATCCAGCTTGCAACAATTGGAGTTAGAGCCACCGTGGGAGGAAATCTTATGGGGGATGCGGCTTTATGGGCAGCATATGCCAATGCAAAAGTTCCCACTTTCTCCCCCGTCTCATTTGCTGATATACCCACCTACAGATAGAGAATAAATACCATATAAGGTGATTCTTACATTGATTCTTCTCTCATCTATATTACACATTAGCTTTACCTTCTGTAGTAATGATTGGACGTCAACACCGGCACTAATGAGAGCATAGCAAAGTGTGAAGGAAATCAAGGACAGTGTGATGGAGGTAGCAAGATATGCTCCTCCATATTTTGTTAAAAGCTCCTTGGCTTGATCCCCTTTTGAGATACTTTTCTCATTTTCTTCCTCACCATCTCCCTTTGATGTAAATATCTGCAATAATAATGGAAATTCAATCATGAGAGTTTGTATTGGAAGATGGTGAGGAGACAAGGAATAGTCACTCAAAAGTCAAACACACTTCTTATCGGTATCTCCTCTGCGTATGATAGAACAATTGCGAATGACCTGATAATAAGCTGTGTAATTCGGTAACTTTCCTTCCCCATCAAAAAGTTTGAGGGTTTCAGTTCATAAATCGAAGGTGAAGCTTCCATCAAACTTAGCAGTGCAATAGCAACTACCTTTAGCACCCCTTATGCAGGCTTAAATTCGAAAAATCCCACTTTCTGTTTTCCTTAACCACAGGTTTTTGTATTAAAGTACACAGTACACCTGCTTAAATTCTTACTTTCTAAAACCAAAGTAGTATACTGATATGATATTATTTCCATTTGAGATTTTAGGAAGCTAATCTAGTAAAGTTCAAATCATTTCCCATCAGTTGCTTCAAAATTAACAAGAGACCTTCTCTTGACAAACCAAAGAAAAAGGAAATCAAGGAAGGGGAAAAGAGCAGCAAGAAAAGATGGATGAAAAATGCCATAGCATAAAGGAGAAGGTTAGTGGGGCCTCAAAGAGTATTATCAAGGAGAAGCTTGATGGAAAAAATTTAACGGATGAGGCAGAGAGGTTACGGCAGATGCGCGTTGGGTTAGAAATTAAATAAGGTTGTAAAGAAAAATTTGAGAAAGGTTATCTGTACTTTATAAGAGGAATGGTTGATTCACAAAAGGAACAGAGTGTGAAGTCAAATTCTGATCTAGAAGAAGAAGAAATATGAGCACGAGCAAGATAGAAAGTGAGTTCACAAGCTGGATCATAAGAGGATAGGGGTCAAAAATCAGGTGTTAGCTAGTGCGGTATAGCTTGCATTTTGTTTGGTGTGAATCATGTGATGCTTTGTTACGTATACCTAGCTTGCAAGCTTTGGTGTAGTTTTCATATTAATAAAATCAATTGTTGCTGAGCAAAAATAAAAATAAAAATAAATAAATATGAGGTCTTCTCACTATCAAGTAAGAATACAATAATGTTACTAGGTGCCCATAATCATGTAAATCTTATCTGCCGGAACATTACAACAATTAATAAATGTTTAACCTGATGTAATTATTATGTTATGACGGGAGCTTGAAAACAAAGGTAGCCTTCACATATGTACATTTTTAAGTTTTCTCTAGAACTTGTCGATTTTGCCACTTTAGTTTATAAAAGTGGGAGACAATATACAATCAAAACCACTCAAAGAAAGTAATAACCTCCACCACCAAGAAGTAGGCTTAGGCTTAAGCTTATTTGCAGTTAAGGGTCTTTCTATTACCAATTGGCTGCTCATGGCGAATTCAATTGTTGTAGGACTATAGTAGCTTATAAGGAATATCTGACGTCCTAGATTGAAGCCTTGGTAAATGTCTGAGGCTATTTTCAGACATTTTAAAGACTTCTCACCCATGCACGGACAAATGTGCATTACATGTGTGTGTGTGTGTGTGTGTGTGTGTGTGTGTCTAAGCATTGCTGGTTCACTTTAAAACTAGAACAAGAATGATGCCAACCATAAGGTAGTTCCACTTTATCGGTGGAGGGACCGGGGGGGGGGGGGGGGGGCGTGTTGGTTAAATGGTAAAGTTTGCTAAAAAAGGGAACAAAAAAAAAGGGATTGAAACATTGAGCTTGCATATTAAGAAATACCAGTGCTTTTTGTGACTGGGACACTGGGTATATGACTTGGAAAGAGTTTAGCAATATTTAAGTAACTAATTTTGCTACCATATAAGCAGGCTATAATCTATTAATGGTCATGTTACTCAGCGGCAACAATGGATGCATACGATGCAGGATCACATGTATAGGTTTGAAGTGTTGTCAAATCAAAAATTTCCTACTTTTTCGTTTTTGCATTGACAAGAGTATATCCCCACTTGTAACCAATGACCACTTGGTCTAGCGGTATCCCTTCTCTTTCCTAACGGGAGGTTAGGGGTTCAAGTCTCACTAGAGACATACTAAGGAGAAATATATCTTGTTAAAGATATCTCCTGGTTTTAAGCTCTCGTTGTTACTTTTTAAAGGTCTACTTAATTAAAAAAATAAGAATATCACCATTTGTACACAAATACCTAGACTAGAACAATATTATGACGGCAGAAAGTCGACTGTAAAAGTAGCACCAGGCAGCGCGGAGCCTCTTGAAGACCAAAGGGGGCCATGGCCCCCGTAGACTTTGAAGTATTTACACTTGTCTCCCCTAAAAGAAATAATTATATATGTAATATTACCCATTGGCCCTCCTCAATTTCAACGTGCTCCTATATATGTCATGTATTTTCTTTGACTGTCTTTGGGTCTATAGGGTGTGATTATGTATCTATATACTCAATTTAGATCCTAGTATTATTTTTGCTGAGCAGAAATTATAAACTCTAAACTTCATCAATGATAGATTTAACCAGAGTAAGGTTCCATATTCCTTTGACTCCTGATAGGTATTCTAGGTTCACACGGCCTTACTGTTTTTTCCTTCCCTCAGCTTTCACATGCCTGGGTAGGACCATTCTCATTCCAGCACTCCCTTGTATTTCATATGGAAATCATAGATGAGGTAGATAGAGGCTGACATTCCTTAGAGGAGGTGGCTGATGTCTGCACCCTCTTTCTAACGCCATGTTCATCACAGAGAACATTTACTGGAAGAGCCCATTAACTACGGACCATTTCTTTCGTAACGTTTAAGTCAAGGGTAAAGAGAATGATTCCATTACTTTATGACTTTTCTCACATATTTTTTAGTTTTTCCTATCTAAACATTTTAAATAAGAGAAAGTAATTAGCAAATGAATAATTCTTCCAAATCCTACTAAGGGAACTAGAAGAATTTAATCTCCAGTACCCAAAGAGCTCAAGAATGCGCAACTCCACCCTGATTCTGATGAATGAGAAATTCCCACCAATAATTAGGCTCCAAACAGAAGAACCAAGTAAAGTATGAACGAGATTCTAGTTACCACTTACCTTCCAAGCAATCCAACCGGGGCTGATTAGCAGTTGCAGAGAACCTCTAGACTGAAACTCAAGCCAACCCAAATCGCAACTCCACTCAATTACACCGCATATGCGCAGCATCCCCAACTGGTAGGTGTCTTAGGAGATAACACTTTTAGTCTGAAAGTTCATATGGCAATTATAATTTGTTCTCCACAGTACCCAACTTCTACATAACCTTAATCTCCATAAACAACACTGCTAAAAATCCCTCAATCTCAATACTAAACACTACATACCCACACAAAATCAAGGCTATCCCATCCACCAATTAGGTCCAATCTGGGGGGTATAGGGGCGCCAGAGGAGGTGGATAACGTTTCAGTGCACACAAGCTAGTCCGAACAAACCACTCAATCACTAAAAGGAATATCAGGGTTGGAGATTTCTTCGAAATATAACTACTGGGATGTTCACAAATTGTTCAAATCTTTTCCTATATATCAAGTGGCAAGATATTGAAACTATCCATAGAAAGAGAAAAGCGTACCTGCCAGAGACCAGCTTCAAGGCCATATTTCTGGGTAACATCATCTGGGGAAGACTTGCTTTCGGTCTTAATATCTTCTGCCTTCTCTTTGATAGCTCTGATCCTTGTGCTCCAAATTCCACCCCTCCTGTGCTGCTCAGTTGTACTACAAGCAGTAGTAGCAGTACCCGGACACCAGGAACTACACAATCTGTCTAGTCTTCCATTAGCAGTAGTAAAGAAGGTTGCTTTGTTCTTGAGAATGGGCTGCCATTTAGCAGCAGCTACAGGTGTGGCCATTGCCAGTTCCCAAGGTTATTTCTCTCTCTCTTCTCCCTACCGGTATCCAATAGAAACAAAATCACTTTATTTTAAGCAATTTATGCATGTTTATATTACTTTATTACCCTCCTGGTACTTAATACCCGAAAATTGATATTTTTGGTTGAGATTTTAATTAATAGGAACCTGGTCCTTCTTTAAATAGGAATTTAAAATATTTTTAATCAATTTAATTAAAATTTTACTCATTTTTCTTAAGAACATTAACTTATTTTTTAGTAGTTATAGAATATATCATTGATGATCCTAAAATTTTAAATTTTAAAATTAAAAATATGTATCATTTTTAAAAGCTATGTTACAAAAAATAACACATAATTTGACATAAAAGAATTCCGATTCCTTTGGATCGAAAAGATTATACAAGAGTGGCTGAAGGCATAGGGCAACGGGGACGCCTATGAAAGTATAAACTACCCATTTTCAATTTCCAATAAGATCAACCGTTAATTTGATATATTTTTTTCAATTTAATTAAAAATAATTTGAATTTACTTATTTTTTAAAAATAATTATTAGGACACGTGATAAGTATTATGTTTGACCTAATTTTGAAAATAAAGAGAGTTCTATTTCTCAAACAACATAGGCAAATAAAAATATTAATCCAAAAAATAAACTTAATTGTAGCAACATTCTGAAGAGCAGGAGTAACAGGGACATTTGGGTAATTATAGGTTATCTAACTCTTGTGAAATCTATGGTCGAGGCAGAGGACAAGTAGCAACCTACAAACAATGAGCTTATCTCAACACTTTAGACAGCTGCCTGAATTATTTTATCCAACTAACCGTAATTAATTTGTATAAAGTTTGAATAATCAAATATTTTGTATGGAATTGGAATTTACCGTCTCATCCTCTCTCCTTTTAAAAATTAACACATATGCTTAGAATTTAAAATTTTAAAATATATTTTAAATAATTAAAATAAAACTTTTAGAAAGATAAGATAAAAAATAAAATACCAAATGTAACAAAACATCCGAACTCTTTTATATGGACTTTTGAATCTGAATGAGTTGTGATTTTCAATGGAACATTTGAATAAGTTTTTTGGTAGTAATTTGTAAACCGTAATTTAAAATGGTTTCAAATTCTTGTTGTGTGTAGTGAAATTGGCGAGACAACAATGGCATGGCTCAACTCCAAAAGAGAGCGGGATCAAACAAACAACCCTTGAATCTCGTCTTTGTGAGATACCCCCCGGACGGTCAGATACCCCAACCAAGACGTCTCTTGAGATCAAATTGTCTCTTGGGACGATATCACCAACCCTTCAGGGTACGATATCAGCAACCCGGTCGTCACGTACTCTTCCTTCAAGAAGAACAATCCAACAGCACACCACACACTCACACAAACTGAAAGTAAAGGAGACATAAGAATTTACGTGGTTCGGAGAAAACTCCTACTTCACGAACGGCAGCCACAAATACTATATTCAAGTATTACAAATGAGTATATCACTCTTTCTCAAGTGTATCACTCCCAAAGTGTTTCTCTCAAGTGTTTCTCTCAAATGTTTTCACCCATTACAAATGAGTGTATCACTCTTTTTCTAGTGTATCACTCTCAAATACAAATGAGTGTACACTCTCTTTCAAGTGTATCACTTTCAAATGCAAATGAGTGTACACTCTCTTTCAAGTGTGTTAGTGTAATCCAGGAGTGCTACCCGTGATGTTACCTCAGGATTTTTATGTTACCCTGGATGTTACCCTGATAGTCTTTAGTAAAATATAATTTCATATTTATTTCCTACTATTATTGTGCACTAACGTTTTATTTAATTGTTGGTCAG
>JAOWAN010000049.1:9442285-9453631 GCA_028566635.1 Lobelia cardinalis
ATCACTCATATCATCTCATATTCAAATAGTGAACAGTGCAATATCATCATATATCATTATATATCGCATTCCTGATCCGACCCTTAGTGATCTGAAACATTTATCTAGGTAGAAACATTAATAGATTAGAATTGATGTAGTATGCTCAAACTTCGTGCTAGGATTCTAGGTCGGGCCTACACTATGTATGGGGTTAGCTGTGGTCCACTTGAGTTTTATGACTCAAGTTTAAAAGAGTTGACTTGCCAAGTTCCAATGGTCAGGTGCCTTTTGGCGTATTAGTAAAGTTTAAGAAAACTGAATTGACAACTTCATAACTACTGTCTCGAGTTGTCAAACTTGTAGATCTGATCGCTTACTTTTTCATAGGAAGAGTACTGCAACATTTTCGCACATTCTTAATTATGGAATTCCATAATGCTAAGCCCAGTTTTCCAAGTTCTAGACCATATTGCTAGCCTGTTCCTGCTCGGCAATCTAGAAGGAACCTAGTTAAGGTAAAGCATGAGATAATGGTTCAGTCAGTCATCGGACTTGCATCTTCTCCCAAGTATGTATTGCAAGTGCATTTGCACTGCATTATTTGAGATGCATTTGGGTTTTGTCTCTCCACATCCCTTATGCATGAGAGAGTGTTAAAGCATGGTATTCGCTGTTGGGCTTCTGTCTCATATTCCTTCCGTCCCTCTTGAAGAGTGACTTTTTTTCTCATGGTAAATTTGACTAACATTCAAGTTGAGTTTTATAAATTTCTATTTACTTTTAGCAAATACAGTTATAATATTTGTAAAATGTATGTAAAATACATGTTTCATATTCATAATTTTGAAAAAAAAAATAAATTGTTCATGCTCAAATTTGGATGTGAAAAGTCGTCAGTTTGACTGCAAAAGTCAAACTATAACTCTTCAAATGGGATGGAGGTAGTAGTTTAGACTGTGATATGAACTGGTTATGTAAAACACCTCATTTCTTTACATAGGATCATCAAGTGGCAGATCACATTTGAAAACCAGCACCTTTCAGTTCAATGGTTCTGAAAAATATGCGTAATATTGCGTCAAATTTTTGGGTTTAATGTCTCAAGCTTGCATTATTATTGCGACGATGCTTGATTTAAATGCATCATAGATCAATTTTAGGCAACACGAGGTTAATACGGAATACGGAGGGATGTGAATTTTTCTTAGGATATATTTTTTCTTTTTCATGTTTTGCTACTTGGATAATTGTCAATCAGTAAGTACTCTGGCAATAAAGTCTCTTTGAATGTTGAATTCGTATGGACTATTCCATGGAAGTTCATTGGAAATCAAATATTATTAGTAAGAAGTGACGGTTTATGGCCAAACCTTTTCTATAGAAGATGCTCCATCTTGATTAAATGGGTTTGAACTATGGAAGCTTCAGTTGCAAGGTTAAGGCTGCATCAAATTGACTTGGGGGATAGTAAAGGTTACCTTTCATACGATCTTAATATGCAACCATTACATGCAGGGGGCTCGATGATATTTCTTAAATTGGGGGAGGGGTGCTTCTTTCGGCTTGGCATAGGTCTAATATAACTTTTTTTGATCAACTGGATTCAGTTTTGATCAAATCTTTACAAAAATTACTTAATATTATGGAAAATGTTAAAATAGTTATTAAATGTTTATCTAATAATGTTTATACAATAACTATTTATATTGTATATTAGTTAAACTCTTATAAATATTTTATCTAAGTTTAATCTAGTTCATACAAAAAGTCAAAATGGAAAAATCTTTTAGGGACAGAGGGAGTATTTAATGCTTCACTGTGCTGCTATCTTTGTTTTTCAGTTCTTGTGTTTGAAGATTCATATAATTTAAAAAATTATGTTTGTAATCACAGTAACGTTTTCTATCAATTAAATAAAATAAATGTTTCACATATGTGAGAGACAAAAGTGATTTTTATTACTTTACTTGAAAAAAAAAACCACTCATTTTAAGATTAAAAAAGCAACGGTACTGATTTTATGACTAAGGGGGTTTTAAATTGAAGAATGAATGTATCAAATAGTAATTTTAACAAAAAAAATTGATTTTTATCCATAGTTGAGAGTAAGGCTTGCCTTACCCGCACAAAGGGCTGCCTCCGCCCCTGGTCTTGGGTTGCAGAGATAGGAGAGTATGGTGATGCCGTCCCAGATGTCTATCTGTCCTCCGTCCGATCGTTCATCTTTTCCAAACAATCTCTCCCTGCTCTTTCTTGCACCGAGCTCTAATGGACTTTTCGGTCTACTAATAAATTTCAAAACCCATTCCGTCGTCCAGTAGCGACAACCGTCTTTTTGATTGGTACCGCAGTAGCCCTTTGGTTGGGAAAGGGTGGACAACTAGCTCGAGCAGGGGGTGCTGTAGCGAAACTATGATTTCTGAATTTTTTGCATTGATTTCGAAGGAATTCGCAAGCTCATGCCCCCTGCTTAAAACTAGTTCTACCTAAGGGAAGACACGGAACTCCTTCCTTTGAGGTCTCAACGAGCCTCATCTTCTCCCATTCCGATCAGTGCTAAGAAAAAACAGGAGCGGGTATTATGAAACGATAGGCCGTTGGTTGAGCACCTTTGTTTTGTACCGAAATGCTAGCCCCACTCGGACCAAGCCAGAACTTTTACTTGTTCAAATAACAATTAAGGTGAAGCAGAACGACGAATCTCTTCCCGTTCTAAGCGTGGGAGAGCACTCAAGAGTTTTGATGTACTTGGAATTCTGCAATCACTTTGGACTTAGCTGAATGCAACAGTTTCAACTATCGTTCTCTTTTTCCACATTTGGAAGATATTTGGCTTTTGGTGGGTTTCTTAGAGATTTCCTCAGCTTGGCAGATACTGTTTCTTTGTTGTCTGGCCTTTATTTTCCCCCTTCCTTTTTGGTTATTGACTCTTGTTTTACCAGTTCCCTCTTTAAGGTGGAGTTCTTATCATCCATTCCAAGTATCATCTCCTAACCTATGAAAAGAATTCAGAGAGGTACTAGTATGAGATGACTCAGTATAACAGGTTCTCCATGTCTTAGATAGTATGTAAATAGTTTCTTCCTTGTCGGTAAGCCAGTTCTGAAGGACCATAACTAAATGCTTCAAATGTTCTTACAAAATAGAGCTAGTCAGTAAGGGAGCTTCTCAATAGTTCTAGAGGTGGTGGGGCAGGGGAAGCTGGACTCTTACCCACCCTCTGCCCTTATTGTGAAGGAGGTCATCCACACGCCTTGCTATGTGCGACAATTGAGTAAGCAGTTATACCCATGAATGATGCTCTTTTCTTAATTCTACTGTCTGATTTTCGCTAACCTGTATATTACTGATCCTTGGTGTATCTGTAACTGTGTCCCGCATATAACAATGCACAAATGTTAATGAGCACACCCCACCCCCCGTGGTTACCATCCATTCTAATGTCTTTCCATCATATAAACTTAATTGTTGGTTAACCAAAACATACTTGATTCTTCTTGCAAAGCTCATATGCTTATACTTTATAGGCATCGAAATATATTGTGCACCTACGGCTGATTCCAGGACTGTCTGGCAAGCATCAATGACTCACATTGCTATGGAGGGTGGGTGCTTTGTTTTGTCCGCCAACCAATTTTGTAGAAGGAAAGATTACCCACCGCCTCCAGAATATGTTTTCTCTGGCACAGAAGAAGAACTCACACCGGATTCTGTTGTTTGTGCTGGTGGTAGTGCCATTTTTTCACCATCGGGGACAGTTCTTGCAGGACCCAATTATGATGGGGAGGCTCTCTTATCTGCTGATTTAGGTATGCTACTGTCTTCGCTGACCGTTGTTTGTAGAATTGCTTCTAGTATAAATATCATCACAGTTGCTGTAATTCTGGAATGGTTTTGTTGTGATACATACCAAATGACTTGCTGGTGTTACACATGATGTATACATATATATATGTATGTATTTATTTATATAGGGTCCTATTGATAAAAACCTAAATAACCTACCAACTGTTAGACACTAGGATCCAATAATTCGATTTTTGTTGGATCATAGTGATATTTGTTGGATCTTAGTATTACTAAGAAAATAATACTAAGATCCAACAAAATATTCTAGTTACTTTGTTGTTTTCCTTTATATCTTTCTTATTAGTTATTATTATTTTGTAAGTTTATTCTTAATTCTAGGAACTAAAAATTATCTAAATAACCTTTGAAATGGTACAGACATAGTTATGTCCATATTTTAATGATTTATTCACAATGACAATAATAATGAAGATAAATATTATTTCTATATCTTGTAGGATCTTATATATGTTGAAAAAAGTTGAGCAGAAATAAAGGTTGGGAATAACATAAATAGAGGTAATTATGTCTACTTACCTATAATTAGGTTCCTACATTAATGGAGGGGGTGAAGAAGCATATTTTTGGGGCTGCAATAGTCCCTCCCTTGTTTATTTTGTTTTCTATTTTGTTTTAATTATTTTTGGTTGTAAGTTGTAACTTGCAATTGTAATGAAAAAAAAAAAAATAGACTAGGTACACGCTACAAAGGATCCCCAGTCCAAATACAAAAACTCTATCTGTACGTTTATCTACAGATAATATGCTCACTAATGCCTCAATTCATACAGAACTATTTAATAATGGATCTCTTCACCCTCTCCAAAGTACAGCTCTAAACACCATCTTTTCTAATCTCTCCAAGGGTCAATTCTTCACTCACATGAACTTATCAAGCACTCTCCTGTTCCTACCTAACCAAAGATGATAAGCCACAGCAACTTTGATCCCGTTTATACGAAAGGCTCTTCTTTTCATGTTACTCTGAATTTCCCGTCGTCATTGAGATGGCCACAAGTTCCCCAGTCTTTATTGCATAATGGGCGAATGCGAAACAATCTTCTAAAGCCTTTAGATTACCCTTTTCTTTCAGTTTCATACGGTGAACAAGCTATAAAATAATTTGAGGCGTGTTTTGGATATTTCCTGGAAACCACACATGCTTCCACCAAGAAAACTGCTGTTATTCTTCCTTAGTCCCTGCCAAGTAGATATAATAGTAAAGTATCTATTGTTTGCCAGGCTCAAGTAGATCTTGTCTCCCTGCCGCTGATCATAAAGTATCCGTGGTTAAACAAGTTCTTTGATGCGGTGCAATCCCACTTGCATATGCTTTTTAGTATTTTTTGAGCAAAAGTTTTCAATCTATTTAGTTGTCATATATCTTGTGATGCATCTTATTCGTATCATTCCAGGCATGTTTTTGGCAATAAGGGTCTTTCCCTATTGGAAGATTGGTAACTTAACATGGTATCAAATAAAATGAGCACCAACACCCTCATCTACATGTACACCAGGTCACAGGATATATCTCTTGCACCTGCACTTGTAATATTCAAGTAGACACGGTATATTGTTTATGATGCACACCAATGACCACTTGCTCTAGCGGCATCCACTTTTCTTTCCTAACAAGGGGGTCGGGTGCAATTCTCGCTGGAAACAAATTGAGGAGAAACTATATTTTGTTGAAGATATCTCCTGATTTTAAGCTCTACTTGTTACTCTTGCTAGTCCTACTTAATAAATAATAAGGGTTGGGTCACGTAGATGCCCCTCCAACCTTTGCAAAAAATAAAAATATTTTAAAAAAACTTAATAAATAATAAGGGTTGGGTCACGTAAATGCCCCTCCAACCTTTGCAAAAAATAAAAATAAAAATATTTAAAAAAAGACAAAAAAATTGTCCGTGAAGTAGTTTATGCGGCACCTCAACTTGCCTCTCCACATGTGAGCCACAGGAGAATGTTAAAGCATTGAATTCTGTTATCTGGGCTTCTAACACCTGAAGCTCTTATAGAAGTTGAAAATTTAAACCAGCCTTTTCATACTATGATTGTTGCAGCTACCTCTATTGTTCAAGGTCATGGCTTGTGAATGCCTTTAACTTGGCAAGTTGACCTATGACTTATCAACTGCTATGACCTCTGGGTCCCTTTCTTACTCTTGCATGCTTTCTGTTTTTCTTCATCTGGAGATAAGTGCCCTGTTTACCAATATTTGTCTTGTTAGAGTTCTGTTTTATTAACATGTTCTGATTAGCCATTATGATAAACATGCCTGGCCTTAACTTGCCCCTTGCTTGGTGGATACATATTTACTGGCTTAATTTTCACCTGTCTCTTAACCTTGCTCATCTTAGTCAGAAAATGGACCCTTTGCTCCTAGTGGCTTTTTTCTTATTATTTAATGTATCAATGACGTTTTCTATTACTACAGTGGAGGCTATACTTTGTTGAAGTGTCACTATGTTTTCTTTTCCTTTCCAACCATTATCATCAATACTAAGTGAATATTTTGCGTTTTGTAATTTGATCGAACCTATGAACTTTGAAAACTCCGAGTTTGGTTTCTAAAATTGGGAAAATGGTCGTACACGATGGCCAATGATGCGGGCTGGATTGGCAATCAACATAGTCCTGCCAAAATTGGTATGCAAATAAGAACATGCATTGTGAGTCCGTGACTGAAATGTGTGTACCTAATAGCTCCGAGGCAAGCTGTCAAAAAAAGGAAGAAGAAAAAGCATTTGGCGGTTTTAGCAGTATAGAAGTTTCTCCATCAACTTTTCTTCTTCTTCTTCTTCTTCTTCTTTTAATTATGAGATTATATTAAATGCTTAAAGAAAATGCCACACATGAATTGGATGAGCTCCGAGTTCTGATTGCAAGTTTGACTTCCAATGTGGACTGTTCACAAAAGTATCGAAGTGGAGCTACTAATTTTGATTTAGTAGAAAACCTCTATTTTGCAATATGTTTGGTTTTCCCGGACCTGCATATTGTTCTTTTTCATAATGCCAATATCTTTGAAGATTGTTTATGTTTCTGCTGACATCTAAATATTGTTCTAAGCACATCTAGAAAACTATTTTGTTTTTTGAAGACACAATCTTAATAAAGACTATCTTTTGCATAGATCTTGGAGATATAGCACGAGCAAAGTTTGATTTTGACGTGGTTGGGCACTATGCAAGGCCCGAAGTGCTAAGTCTAATTGTGAGGGATCATCCAACAAGCCCCGTCACTTTCACATCTGAAGCTGAAAAAACAGACAGTTCCCTAAAGTAGGGTTTTGCTGCCAATATTTACCTCTGCATAGTTGGTGGCCGGTTATTCCATTGGAAGTTTGTCTACATCCCAGTTCTATTGATGGTCCAAGGTTTTTCTTTGTTGTCTTGGAATTGATATATAGTTACTGGTTACTGAAAATTAATTGATTAGAACATTTTACAGATAATCCTTTGTGTCATGTGGGCATGCTTCATATCCTACAGCGCAACATGATAAGCTCCTGTCATGATATAATGATCATTTTGTTTAATTTATACATGAAGTATTCCATTGTAAATGTTGCCTAGTTGAGTTCCGCATTTCATCCTATCCTGATATTCAAGTTTCTTTAGCTTGCGTGAGTCGTTCCCAAGATAGCAAGCACGAATAGCTGTAGCACCATTCTTGCTGCATGGTGACTGCGGTTGCAACTGTGGGGAAAGTGATATTGGCAGCTGTGGTGCTGATACTAGTGAGGACACTAGGCTAAGAGAAACGTGGTGTGTGTCTGTCTGTCTGTCGTACTGAATAGGAGGAATGGAATAGAGGAGATACTTTTTTATGATTAGTGCTAACCTAAAATAATTTTTCAATAGTATTGAGGAGAATAAAGAAACCATTTCTTCCCTTCCATTATTGAATAAGATTGATTGGTATCTAGGTGGATAGGATTATTAGAGACTATCATTTGCTCACCTTCAAAATTTAGCTGTCAGCAGTTTGGATGCATGTGAGATCTAAATTATGCGAATAGACATGCCATTATAGATTGTAATGGAATATATGAGTGTCGATTCCCAGCCACCGGAGTCAGAAAGTGGAGATTTATATATATTTAGTTAAGTATTGATTCAGGCTAATCTTGAATAGCTGTCGAGATAATTTAGGAGAAATATTTAGTGGTATCCAAGGATGATCACGTGGCATGCCTATACTCCAATTATCTTGATTTATTTTTCCATTATTTAGATAGTATAAGGTCCTGATGCTGAGACAGAAATATAGTATAGTATAGTATAATTATTTTATTTGTAGGTACAAGATAAATATTTTGTACATTTAGCCTTGCGTTTTACAGATATACCTATAACCAAAATTCAAGGTGGCAAAATTTTACAGATATAGTAGGAAAATTTATGCACTTTTGAGGACTTTTTGTCCACAGGAGGAGAAATCAAGTGGCTTTGTTTGTTCTGTGATCAGTATGCTGAACTCTTTGTTGACTTTGTTTTTTCAGGCTTTGACCTCTCAAACAGCTTCCTGAAGCACTGCCAATCCTTGGCAAGATGCTAGCCCTGAACCTGAAACTATATGGTCCCTAAGGTCCTTGATCATTTTGTATCTCTTGATTTCATCTTCGTAGTCCTTTTTCTGCGCAGCAGCCAAAGGGTAGTCAGATAATTTCTCAACTGCAAACCCGCCTACACCTTCTGGATGATGTTGGGTGCTGAAATCCCACTCGATACAATCCGAGACGTTTCGTTCCAAGGAAATGTGTTTCGGTCCTGTTTCCTCCTCGGGTATGGACTTCCCAAACACAATCTTATCATCAGCTGATATCCGAGTTGAATCATCTTGTGTTGCTATGGCGTACGAGTAACTCCATTCGAAACTCTTTCTGCTGTTGTCCATGTTAAGCTCAATTGAACGAAGATCACTATCAGCGGAATCATCTCCATAGATTACTTCCCCACCTTGGTCCTTCTCCCTATTTTGACATGACCCAGAAAGTGTTTTCCTCAAGTACTCCTCAAGCTCTCTGATTCGATCATCATTTGAAGATGCATCACTCTTTCTTTCACCAGGTTTGGTAGCTTTCAAATATTCTTCAAGCTCACTCTTAAGTTTGTCCACTGCCGTATTTTTTTCCTCATATTCATACTTAGCTTCAGAAAGCTTCATCTGGACTCTTTCTTCGCGCAGTACATCAGCCAGTTGAAGCATTTCCCTCTCTTTCTCCACCTCTTCTCGAACTTTTGCAGATTCTCTCTTTAGTTCTTCATTCTCGGCTCTATCTTCTTCGATACCCCTTGCCAACTCATCGCAGACTTGCTCCAATATCTCCCTGGCTCTCTTCTCGCTCTCGGCCTCTTTCACTGCCTTTGATAGACACACCTTTGTATTAGCCAATTCTTTGCCCAACTTCTTGTTCAATCTCTCAGTTTGTTTTCTTAGTTTTCTTTCCACTTCACACTCTTCTGCAGCAGATGTCATGGCCTTGACGATTCGATCCTGCTCTCTCATTTTCCAAGCTCTTCTTTCTTCTGCAAACTGCTTGAGAAGGTAATCAGTCTCATTGTGATTATTAGCTTGCTCTCGGATCAACTTCTCGACCTCAACACGAGCCTTGTGAAGCTCCCATTTTAGGGCCGAGACCACGGAAAAGCTTGCGGGGTGCTTCGCTTCCAAACCCCAAACATGATTCAAAACTTTTAGTAGCTCTTTGGATGCCGCAAGGCTATCCCTCACATTTTTCAAACGGCTTCCTCCCCCTCCTCCGGCAACTCGGTGTCCCTTTGTAGTCTGGACACAAGGCTGAGATCCAACCTGTGGCACCTGCGCTCAAATCAGCTAACCTTTTTCTTAACTTAAAATTAATATTCGCTTCACACATTTGAGGTGAAAATATTTCGAAAATATAAATAATGAGATATTTAGCATTATTCATTTTAACCCAGAAAAAAGGTGAGACGAAATCAAACCAGAGAATTAGTTGAGCACGTTATTAATATGAACACTTAACATGAAACGAAGAGAGTAGCATATAATAATCTTCCATTAATGATTAAGCTACTCTTCCCCTAAAGTAATGTTACATTTGAGATAAGATTTGGCATCAAAATAATGTCATTTTCATCAACTTTAGAGTTTAAATAAGCAAAACATTGGAGAAATTATTGCCTACCTAAAATAACCCTAAACTAAAAATAGAGGTCCACTTGAAATATTGTACTAAAAATTTGATTTTCTAATAACAGAAAGATGGCCATCGGTCCTGATTACTTTTGGGACCTACTACTAGTACTACTATTCCATTTTCATCACTCTGTGTTGGGTAGCTCCATGACTTCATATTCATTATTACTCATTTTCTCCGTTACACTTTTGAAAGTTTACAGATTTTTATTTTGAGATGTCTCATTTACAAATTTACACTTTTTTTTTTTTTTTTAAACAAAATTATCCTCTATTTTTTTTGAAAAATAAATGTGAACCTTGTATGGAGAATTGAGATTTTCTGTTTTAAATGGTATTTTTATTTTCTGTCACGTAGCTTAAAAAAAATGACACGTATCGTAAAATTTAAATATAAAATTTTAAGATAATTTTTTAAACGGTTGAGATGAGACAGAAAGGGGATACCGATTCGTATTAAAGATACTACTATTACACATTTTCAACTGTGCCACAGCTCATAACAACCAATAAAGCAAAGCGTTTTTTGTTTTGTTTAATCATTTTGAGTAAAACAGATAGCCCAGATGTACATTTTAAAAAAGCTATTGAATTTTTGAGCTTATAACGTACCCAAAACTTAAAAAAAGAAGAAGAGAGATTCAATGACATTACCTCAATTGCATCACGAACAGAGTCCAATCGGCCTCCCAAATTGTTATCAGGAACTAGAAATTGAGATGAACGATCTGATCTTTGACTTTGATGTTGATGATTCGTTCTCTGCAAGATTAACATATAGAACAAGTTAAGAGTCGACCTTCTTTCCGTCGGGAAAGATGAGGGGATACCGCTTGAGCTACGGCTCTTTGGTTCATATATAAAACATAGAAATGTGACACTAGCCTCTCAAACAATTCAAATTTATGTTATGCCCCATGTGAGTGTGATGGTTCTACTGAATAATTTTCGCGAAGGATAGTATTGAGTCCCATGAAATGAATCACTCTTAACGCGTACGTACCAAACTAGCCATAACTTGAGGAAGGGAAACGATAATAAATTTTGTATTATCGATATTTCAATAATCGTAATGGAAATGAAATTTTGGTACGACTGTTCTACAGATATCATCCCTACCCTAGCCATAAGTATTTAATTAGACATCTAAAACCAAAAAAGAGAGAGGCTAAATGAAGAAGTGGAAGAACCAACCAACCAACCTGGAAGACAGGACTATTATTATGTGATGTAGGGTCCAATTTCATGTTCATTTTGATCTGATCTTGTTCCAAGTTGGCATTGATCTTGAGGGGAGAAGGGACTTGATTAATCTCCCACAATGTA
>JAOWAN010000049.1:9464082-9480262 GCA_028566635.1 Lobelia cardinalis
GCGAGTATGCTGTTGGCCTTGTTCGCTGGCGGGGATGGGTATAGGGTGGAGGAAAATGATGGGTGTTTGATGTTGGGTTGGCATACCAACCCCCTCATCGCCTCCTCCGCCGGAGAATCTTGAACCGGCAGCGGTGGGTGGTTTGACTGGGTTGACCCCGCGGCGCAGCAGACTTGTTGATTGCGCACCCCACATGGGGTGTTAGGGGGAGGGAAGGAGAAAGGTCGTCGTTTGCAGCGGCGGTGATTGAATCTGAAATGTCGCAACAAGAGAGTCGGTGGTGGTGCTGGCCTGGCGGAGGGAGGAAGAGGGCGACAAGAGAAAGAGGGAGGCTCCGCTGCTGCTTGCTTCGGCTAATATGATAATGCACTGCACATAGTCTGTCACAAGCCTATATCAGGCGAGCAACACATGATGTATTGGGGATAGTTTAATCATTACAAACTTAACAAAAACAAATTGAACAGTAATAAATCTAAAAATATAAACAGTACAAAGTCAACGTAAATCATCAAAAATTGACTTACTGAGCTGACCCTTGGTCTCTTTCTTAAGGCCCTAGTTCACCATTTAGTGAGCCCGTCATGCCGGTTTTTTCAACTGCGCAATGAGCTCATGGAAGACTTTCTCCTACAGTGCACCATAGGAGAAAGAAATGACTAGACAGATACATAGATAGATAGACCTGGCCAACAAAACTATGGCCAGGTGCACGGCTAGTGTAGTTCACCCAACTGAATATCTGACCATGCGAGTTGCGAAGACTTCCCACAACCTCAAAAACAGTAATTCAATGGATACAGATTCAAACCTTAGACAGGCAAAGATATCGAGGATCCAATAGCCATGCTTCAAAATTACAATCATACAATACCAACACCAATATCCATCATTCAGCACAATCAATGCCTTCTTTCTGACCGCAAATTGTCAAGGGAAGAACGAGTGTTCACACAATTTGATCAAACAGACAATATTATCAATGATGTCTAGTATTTCTAGACAATGTTTACGATCCAGAACGTGCCCATTACCAAAGTCACAGCAAACAAGTGTCTCTTACCAAGAGTCTCCCCCAGCAAAAGGGTCTGAACTAAGCTTTTCACTCTCAGGATCTACTCCTAGTGTTCCTCAGACGAAGCTAAGAACAACAATCCACACCTCACCTTCAGCAATAAGATGCAAGACAATAATGCTTCTAACCAGTATGCAGGCTTCAATCCTTTGACCAAACATCCAGACCGATGTCGTGAAGTAGCCTAAACAGGATAAGAAGAGTCGTTTTTTAATAATGAAAGTTTGCTTAACTGAAGGCTCAGTCCAGAAGCAGTCTCGAGCAAATATTTCCCCAAATTAAGTTACTCGTCCCATGCCGACGGCCCACCTAATCCGACTTCAGGCGCTAGAGTAAGCACCTGCAGAGCAGTGGAACCCACAGCCTGGCTCTTGATTTTCTTTTTCTTCTTGGGGTAGATTATCACGACACCACCTGTATCTTCCTTTTCGCTACTGTTTTGGCCAGTTTCCATGATATTGGCATTTACTTGATGATCTTCGGCAGAAATTTTGGCATCATGAATGTCATGTTTGCCTTTCTTGGAATTTTTGTTGGATTCCTTGATGGCCCTGTGCCCCTTATGATCAGAATCTTCATTCCTTGAGAGCTCCTTTATTTTCCGTTTTTCAGGTCTTAATTCTTTCTGCAAATCAGGCTCCATATAAGGAGCCTCTCCAACAATGGCACTTTTTTGGTTTTCTTCTCCCGTCTGCCGTTCTTTCTTTGTTTTACTTTTACTCATACTTTCATCCTCCATGTGATCAGAAGCACTGTTCCTTGTATGTTCCTGTCTCTTCTGTTTCATCATCTTCAGTTCCTTTCTTCTGTCAATGCTCTCAGCATCTTCAATTCCCATTTCACTTTGATTCAATATATGGTGCTTTGAAACCTGGTTTTCCATCCTATGATCCCCAATCTGAACCATTTGATTTTTATCAGCCAAAATTGAAGAATCTCCAGCTCTACCACCCTTCTCATTCTTCATGACTTTGTCCATTGGCCTAGCATTAAAAATCTGCAAGTTTGGCAATGCTTTTTTGATCTGCAAAGATATCCCAAAACGATCACTTTCAGCAAAGTGGATATGATTTCTATATTTACTCCCATTCCACTCAAAGAACCCTCATTAGAAAAGTGAAGGACTCCTTGCATTCCAAGCGAAAAGGCCATTTTCCATTAAAAATCAACACAAGGTTGAATCAAATCAAAATTTACCATATTTTTCTTACATTTTAGGTGAGAAAATTTCAATGGTCAGAAACTAAATGGAAAAATCATTATAGAAATGGACATATTCATAGAAATCATAGGCCAGTGCAATTATTTGACCAATTAAAAAAAAGAGTCAAGAGTGGACTCTATGCATGGAGCAGAGTGAGTACTTAATAGTTGCAGAATTACGCTTATAACAAAAACTTATTATTGTATGCAAAATGTTTATTTAATCTATGAAGTTTAAGTTGCGGCTTTATAGGAATTGAAAGCTTAATTTTCATAAAGAACTCTGAACAGAGTATACCGGAAAGGAAAATAAACTCGTTACACAGACCAAGGGAGCATAAAGGCGCCATTTTAATTTTCACATAATGATACATCTCGAGGGTGCTACTGTATACTATAAAACTTCTCGACCTTTAAAGCACGGACTCCCATCATAAATGGGCTGTGTATGAAATGGAAATTGGCATCACATCACCTTCTTAGCTGATTTTTCTTTTTCAGCAATCGGGTTTCCCTGAAGGTTAAGGTTTCTGAGGTTGACAAGTGAAGAAAGCACCTAGCAATCCGGTAGATCATTAGATTATTACAGAACAGAGAGATTTCAGAGAAGATGTGGAAGCTAATGCCAACAATTAACTAACCTTAACATCCGACCACCTGATAATCAAGTTGTTTCCCAAGTCCAAATTTTGGATTCTAGCATTTCGGGTCAACTCACTTGGGAGAGCCTGAGGGTTAAGAAAGAAGAAAAGTTGGCACAATATTCGAATAGAACGAGGTACAATCAAGGAAGCTCTTAAAATGACAGTGCAATAAGTGAATTGCTATTAAAAAGTAACTAATGCAGCAAAGTTGTTGTGCTTGAAAGAGAACAAGGATACAATATAAGCAAACACCTTAAGTTCATTGTGAGCAAGTCTGAGCTCTTTCAACTCAGTGCAGGACTTAAGTGAAGAGTCAATGCTTTGTAGTTGGCAATTTGAAAGAGAAAGCTGCAACCACAACAGTGAAAAGAAGAAAAGTAGAAAAATTCAAGAACCCCTAAATTCGGACCAATTACCGAGGAAACATGGAAATCTTTTGAATTAAATGCTAAAGAAAAATTGGTTAAAAAAAGAATGCTTACTTTTGTGAGTGATCTTGTCATGACCAGAGCTTCACCTATTTTACGAATTGGATTCCTTGAAAGAACTGTAATAAGAGACAGAAAGCTTCATTTAAACTGCAATAATATCATTGTAAAAACTGAGGGCATCCTTAACTCAGACTCTCAGAGTCATGAGACCACAGCTCATCACGAAAAAGGTTGATAAATGTTTGACTCAAACTGCTACTTAGACACATAAGCTATAGAAGTTATGCTAGTAGGGTCTCATATTGCAATGGTAAATGCCACATGGTTACTACTTACAAGAACAGTACAATCACTAGGAGATTAGAATAAATCTTTCCCCGATCCAAGTAAACGAATCCCATCACACAATTCATTAGTTTTAATTTACTGAATTATCTCAATGGGACGTTTGGTAACAATAGGAATCTCATCTCCACTAAAACTTGAACACGGGCGAAAATCAATGCTGCAACTTAGGGCCTGTTTGATTTGGTTTGTGTTCAGGTGTTAATGGTTTAACGTTTCAGATAAACTGTTTTCCACATGTTTGATTTAGCTTATGAACCATTAACTAGAAATTGCCTACAGAAACGTTATAAACTGTAACCAGTAAGCCATGTGAGTATTGCTGTTTATTCACAAAAACTGAACACTCGCAACCTGTTTTGGGTGAAATGTTTCAACATAATACCCTTTAAACCCAAACACACAATTCTTAGGATTTTGTTTCTCTTCATCCTCAAACTTTGACATTTTATAAGGGCTTCTAAGCAGCTAAATCAAATAGAATTAATAGTTATCAGATTAAGAGTTTATCAATCTCTAAATCAAATGGCATTCAGAGTTCATCATCAGCCATAACTCATAACGTATAAACTATACACCACAAACTGCAACTCTCAGTAAGTCAAACAGGCCCTTAATAGTTATCAGATTCAATGGATTCTACTCTTAACAATGTTTCTGTGGCAAATATTTACCTAAAGGCTACCCACTTCAAACTAGGAAAAGTAATGTGATAAAATAGTACTAAACATGCATACTTAAGAAAAAGCCTTAAACCGGTTACTATAGAAATAACAAAACAAATTATTGAGCAGATCTAGTTGCAAAAGCAGAGAAAAAAATCGCATTATGTAATGACATACGTCTTTACTCATCAATAATCGATGTTATAGATTTATAGGCACCAAAAGCATGCCATCCCCATCACCACCACCATTGACAGCCAAGAATTTTTTGATCAAATACAATAACCATCGCCCTTGATTCCTATTGTCTCCTCAATAATTCATTCTATTCACCAAGGAAACCCCAGTGGTCTTCTTTTATGCCCCACCCTTGTTCTAATTCTTACCTGGAGATAACCTGGCGGCACTGTCTAATGATACAGTATGAGCATTTGCTCACCTTGAATAGGTTAACAGATATAAGTCTAAGTCAATTAGTTATCAGGGATGGCACAATCTTTTCGTATTTATCCAACTTTAGTTTTTCCAAAAGTTCACTTTCTTGGTTTCCCCTCCACTAACCACTTTCCTTTAGCAATTCTAATTCCTTACGCAAATCCACTTCAGATGGTCACTAGTCCACTTAATTTTCAAGGCGACTTCTGAAATGAGGCAATATAATCCTTATAATACTGGCAGCTGGTAATGGAAATGTAACACAATAAAAATGAGTCCTGGAAAGATGGCACTTCTGATTCAGTTGTGATTATGCCATCTGGAATGTTCGTTTATATGCCATTCAAATCCTGTTTGCTTACCACGATAAACACAAAAAGGGTATTGACGATCATGATATTTGAAACCCAGTTGCATGATGGCTCATACTTTGAAGATCCTTGATGAAAATATCTATCTGTTTCGACTTTCCATGTTTGGTGTTTTTGTGCTGTATCTTTGTTGATTTAGTTGAAGTCTATCATTTTGCCCATATAAAGAGGGAAACAAATGGGGAGAACTAACAGCCTGGAAGGCCAACCACAAATGTGAAAGAAGTTAAAGACCAGTATGAAATGATAAGGGAAACCGACAAAGAGGAAAAGCACGATGGAGAGTGAATTTAGCCAGGCCATTGTATCAGACATTGCATCCCAGAACATATTACAATGGTCCGAAGCATAAACAAGTAGTGAATTTAGTATCATTTTAGTTTTGTAATGTTGCTGAAGAAGATTGTAAGTATTAGAGTTGGATGGGTGATTTTAATGCACCTAAACAGAATCAACTAAATGTTAGAGCACTAGAGCTTTTCCATTTTGATTAGAAAAGAAGATAGCTTCATGCTAGAGCTATTTGGATAGTTTTCCAATTTCAAAATTTTAGTGCATAAGCATGAAGATATAGTAGAGCATCACTGCAAGAGAATAACTCACCGCTTTTGGTTTGATGATTTAGTAAGATTTATGTTGAGAAGGAAGCATTCCAAGGAGATGATTTTGTTGAATTAAGACCAAAATAACATGATTTGTGGGTCTATTTTTTAATTTATGAAAGATGATCTTGTTATGACTCAATACTATACACAAATTTGCAGCCGCCGATTTTTCGGATACTCTGCCAATACTAGATCCTTAGATCCCTGACGTAACTGCTCTCTAAAACTATATGCCTTTGGATTAAAAAAAAAAAAACAGTTAGCAACTTGGTTTGTTACCACCAGCCTCCTCATAAATTAGAGATTAGGTGTAGAGCGCCATCAAATAGCAAATTGTTTAGCTAGAAGAAGCTAGGGGAGAAGATGTAGTCACTCTAGAGGATACATTAAATAGAGATAAGAAACTCGCACCAAGTGTGTTTAATTCTTTCATTTGATCAAGCTGGCAAAGGGACGCAATCTCATTGTCTGCACAGAGAGAAAGAATGGCAGCAGCATTACGATATAGTAGAATAAATTCCAGCAGCATAAAATAAAAGGATAAAGGACTTCATAGTAAGAAATACTACCATTCAAAATCAATGCACGCAAGCTCGTGACCGATCTGACCTCATCCATTGATCTGAGTTTGTTCTTGCCAGCATTTAGTACCTGTTGATGAATATTAGGGTTGAAGGTCAGTACTCGTCCCACTTTAAGAGGTACCACTTCCTTTCGGGTGAAGACCTGCATTTCCCTTTTTATGAAACTTTTTCTTGACCTTTTGACTTTCATTCCCCTTGAACTTGTGGCCAGAATAATCATTTCAATAATCATGTGACACCAACTAAAGTAACTTTGACTAGAGGCCACAGAAAATAATGGTAATTTAGTAGGTATGAAAAGTTTAACTTTTATCTTAATAAGCGCACTTGGTACCTCTAGAAGTGGCGTGGAGGGAGGAATATACTGGTAGGAGACAGTTTTACAAACATTTAATATTACTCTCAACAAGAAGTAGTTTAACTAGAACTGCAGCTACCGCCACCATCATCACCTGTTACTACTGCAGCCATTACCATTCACTGCCATCCATCACCATTATGGCCACAAGAAAAAGGAGTAGATTTGCTTATCATCACAATTTTACCATCACCATAATTACAGTAAGTAGCAGAATAACTTGAATCACCGGTGCACTATTCTTGTATATCGATAGGCACTACGAGCATTGTAGTTCGCTAATAACAAACATGAATGTGCCACAAGGGCATCCCACCATTATGATTATCGAATCTCAGATACACCAAAAATATTATCTTATTTTGTGCACATTACGCACAACTTTTGGTCCTTAATCACACAGGCCAATCCCAAAGTCCGCTCTGTCAATGGGTTTTCAAGAGAAGAATAGTGATTGCTATTGTACTTTTCTTTTCAAAGACATACTAGAACATTGGTAATTTTAGTTTATTGTAAGAGATTAGAGATCAATGTAACGACTTTATGTTTATGTAATTTTTTTTTTCAATTTGATATTGTTCGAGTTATGGATTTTTATTTTTATTTTGAATTTGAATATTACATGTAATAAAACTAGTGCTATGTAAATGCATTGTAATAAAACTTATGTACTCCTAGTCGGTCGAGCCTCCGGTTCCTGAAGTGCATTCCCGCCGACCGCATCAAACTATGGCGGAAAATAATGTTGCACCCAACTCGACAGATCCAAGTCTAGATCTTCCTATTGCGTTACAGTTATCCCCACCCCTATTGGCTATGTTCCTTCATTGCTTCACTTTATTCTGTTTTCATTCCTAAATCTGTTGTCGAAGCCTTGTCCCATCCAAGTTGGCAGGCTGCTATGGAGGAGATGGTTGCTTTAGATCATAATGGTACTTGGTAGCTAGTTCACTTACTTGCCAGTAAACAAGCAGTTGGATGTATAAGGTTAATCCTGATAGCTCTGTGGCACGCCTTACGGAAAGACTTGTTGCCAAAGTTGCATGTATTATACTGTTGGTAGTATATGTGGATGATAACGTTATTACTGGTATCAGCCACCTAATTGTTGCTCAGGGGAAGACCTGTAAGGTTTGTCGTTTGAAAAAGTCCTTGTATGGTTTAAAATAAGCGCCTCATGCTTGGTTTTTTTGGGGGTGATTTAGTATCATGGGAAAGTGAAATTTAGTGCTGCAGTCAATAAAAGGGTCTCGGAAAAGTAAACACAAAAGCACAACAATCAGCCCCTCTTGACACTCCTTCGGTGCGCTTCTCTCTGCCTTCTCTGCCATTGCACCACCACCAGTTTCTGTTCTATGTTCGCCAGGTCGCCCAAGCTGCACCAAGGTCCACAGGCCAATGTGAGATGTCTACTTCCGATGATAGAACATCTACGTCAGCCGGACTCTTTCCCATCACAGTTTCATGGTCCTCAATAATCTGGACCTTGACGCAGACGTCCCCATCTGTCACCACTACTGAAATCGGAATCACCCCGCTTCCTAAACCTGGATGCGAACATACTCCCACGAGCACCCCCAACTCACATCAACTCCTTTGAATCCAATGCAGAGATCCACAATCGAACGAAGAGTCCCGTAGCTCCAAAAATGTAATGGCAGATCCTTGACCAGAATCCACCATTGTCCACTTTGCGAAAGAGTGCACACATCCCACCGAACAATCCCAACAACATACCATCAACGGTACACCTATATTAACCTTATATCCATCCCCCCCCCCCCCATAGACCCTGTTTGCCTCCACAGGGGATGCAAAAATAAAGAGCAACTGTGATGCTGCTACTCTACGCACTTTGACAGCCACAGCAGTCTTCCATTTCGTAGCCCACAATGCGATTTCGAATTTAGACCCCATATCCTCTATGCCCCACTGTTCAACCTTACTGAACATACCAGACTCTCTTGCCACAATCTGACTACCACCCTCTAACCGGAGTGAAGGCATGCCGCTGCCTTGACGAAATCCATAGATCCCCAATAAATCTCTCTCATTGTTTACTACACGAATCTACAATGCTCTAATGCAGGTTTGAACAATCCATGAAAATCAGACCAGTATTCCTCCTATGTCTTTATCGTGCCTAACCAAATCAACGATCACAGCTCACTGCTAGAACGGTAGAACCGATCCCCTGCTCCCTCACGCTCCCCCACCCCCTCCCCTACCTCTCATGCACACTTCAATATGGATTCAGATCCTTGTTTTCAGTTTCTGAATAGCAAAAGAAATCTATCAGTAACAAGAAAACACTGGAGATTGGACAAGAAGTCTGCGTAGCAAAAGAAGACAGTAAAATGTATCCATCAGAC
Organism: Lobelia cardinalis; assembly: GCA_028566635.1. NCBI lineage: Eukaryota > Viridiplantae > Streptophyta > Magnoliopsida > Asterales > Campanulaceae > Lobelia > Lobelia cardinalis. The sequence continues at coordinate 9,473,171 of JAOWAN010000049.1, forward strand.
CAATATCGCACTAATCTAATTGCCAATCCCCAGCAAATTTGACCAAAGCAAACCCTTAAAATGATATCAAAAACCTACTCCATAATGAAGCCAGTTTGCCCATGCCATCCTAAACAAAAGTACCAACACCCTTCAGCTATCAAATATCCCAGCATTCCTCTGAATTTTGATTCACCAAATTATCACTTCCTCCATTTCAAAATATAAGATCCTAAAGCATTTAAATTTTGTTTCAAAACATAAGACCTTTAACCTTTTTAAGACACATTTATAAATTTGTTCCAAATTTGCCCCTATTAAACAAGCCATTATTTTTATGTTGTTATAGAGATTAGGAGAGAGTGAGTCCATGTGGGGCCAAGGATAATTTGGGTAATTAGATTAAAATTTATCATGATTTGTGGATTCCTTAACAAGTGTGTGAAACCCTTTAACATCTTATATTTTCAAATGGAGGCAGTAGTAATCATAAACATAATTAAGGAGCTTCCAAATACACTACCTTTCTATAGTCGTTCACTTTTGCATAAGCAAGTCTTTTGCTTAACAAATAGCTAACTCAACAAGAGTCAAGAGACATAATGCTTTATAAGGCATTTTATCCTTGCCTGCATTAGTAGTATTTAGTCTACCAAGACTAACAAATAATCAGCGCTTGCTTTCTATATGGAACTTCACTTTGCAAATGAACTTAGATACGGAGAACGCAAGGAACTACAAATTCAAGATAATTTGTATACAACTAATTTTGAATCAATAACTGTATATTATATAATGATTCCATCTGCATCCACAGTTAATAACTTGTTGGTTTGAAATGAAATAGAAAGAGCATAGACAACAAGGAGGAATACCAGGTTTTGCATACAATTTTGCTCTCTTATATGCAAAAACCGAATGGCATCCAACGTATGTTTAACCATGAATTTTCCTTTCCCTCTCTCTTCTAAATGAAACCTTGAACCAAAAGGACAGGTAACTTTACCTTATTCTACTTTTCCCATTGTCCAGTTGGGATCTACAATATATGGGAAATTCGTAACCACCTAATCCAGATGAATGCTGCCACATTTTTTGATTCAACACTACGTAACCAACAATATCGGTCTGTACGGTATACAAATATTGATGTTACATCCATCTCAGCTTTTCGTCATCCATAATTATTGGGAGTCAACTATTTGACTTAATTGCCAGTTTATCACTGATAGGAAAACATTCCATCATCCACTCAAAAAGAAGGAAAAAATCAGCAACTAAGATGTCATTTGGCTGTATAGCCTGTATATGAAGATCTGTAATTAGTGATACAATTTGCAAATTTCAACTGAAGGAAGCCCATTATGAACTTTAGAATTCAAAAGGCTAACGGCCTGAATTAAATTTGGATTGCAAGCTAAACCTAATCATCATATCACTCGTTATCGATAATGCCATGGAACACACCAGGACTCTTTAGACACGAGAACACTTACCACTACAGAAGTGGGGAATACTGTTCAGCACTGTTTGGTACCAACGCAATAAAATAAGGATCACTGTACACTAATTGCAGAAGAATAAGACGAGTACACTCTTTCCTTTTAGAGATTAAACCTCATCACACAATTAACTTGTACAAACACTAAGCAAGTAATGTCTAGGTTTCACACTTGTAAGGTTATTTTTAATTCATAGAAAATCTTTTCTAATACACTTATAAAATATAATTTGATATCTCTTCAGCTTCATTTCAATAGATTACTTAAGCTTTGAAAACCTGAAGCAACAGAACTTACAGTGAGATTAGTGAGTCCTTCAACCCCTTTTAAGCTTTGAAGCTTGTTCTGCACAACTGACAGCCACTTCAAATTCGTACATGACTTCAAACCCTACTTTGAACCAATTCCACACAATTCAATCGCAAACTAAAAAATGAATGCATAAAAACGAACAAAGCAAAAGAAAACTCTCTCAATTCGTGCCCAAGAGTCCAAGTCCTCATGAGGATATATTACATCACTATTCGACATCAATTGGTTCGGTTTAGATACTAACAAAAATTCAGTCATCCAAAACTACATTAAATACCATAAATTGCAACTTGTATGATTTACAATGGCAAGTAAAAAATTTGATATTCTGTCTAAATTCTATCGAATTTGAACCCAAAAATAATCGTTAGTGGACTCTTGAAGAATTGACCAAAAAGGTGAAACTTAAGGAGTACAAAGAAGGGTTCATTCCGGACTTTTCCCTCTATCTCTGACTTACTTTTTTCCTGATTCGAAGGTCTTCTTTTGTTCCTAGAATGCTACATATACTAATGTATTTGCAGTCATCATTGATTCTCATGTAAGAATTGTTTGCCAAGGGACATATTAATATACTACTCCAACAGCCCCAAAATAAGTGCCAAGACCATGTTCGAAATTCATTTTGGGACACCAAGTACCCTCGCCGATCTGTTTCGGTCAATTCATGATTTCTCTGTTTTGTTCTCAATCATTACAAATTAGTACAAATTTCATAAAACGCAAAAAAGAACCCCAGAAAGAATATGTCAAAGAGGACCCAAAACTATAAGGATACTGGTCCTAGTGGACTGACAGCAAACAGTTGGATTCGGTTCGAAGTCCAGGCTTCAGTTTGAATTCATCCCCGGGTGGATGCTTCGACGCCTGGGTCATATGGACAGAAGTAATGAATTGAGGACAAAGAATGGTCCATATAACACTTTTAACTTTTCTGTGGTTTGTGTTCTTTTACTCATTTTTCAATTCCCTATATAACGTCCAACCATCTTTACCTCTATCTCAATCTCACTTTTTCCTAGTTAGGTCCTCTTTTTTGGCCCAGAATGCTACAGGGACTAATGTATAAGTTGATGTAATTATTGAATCTAGTATACATAACAATATATCAAAGTAACATTTTAATCTACAACTCCCTCCATCCCAAACTCATTGGCAACATCATGAACAACAAATTTTGAAGCTTATTTTGGGACGGCGGAGTACCATCTTCAATCTGTTGGTTCCATCAGCTCTCAATCATAAAATGTGAAAAAGAACCCAAGAAAATCATATCGAAGAGGACCCAAAAGAATACCTCTAGGGAAGTTAAATTGTTGAAGGTAAGGTCTAGTTTCTCTAAGTTCTTGAAATCGCTCAAGCACGAAACCTACAAACATGAACAATAACGTCATAAACATATTTCAAACATAGGAATGAAGAATTAAAAAAAAAAACAGAAATCGTACATCTGACAGAGCTTTATGAGTGAGGGTAAGGGATGTAATTGAATTTGGGTCATTGGTGTTATTATCTTGCAGAACTTGCTTCGAGATTAACACTGTCATGGCGACTGTGTGTGTGTGTGTGTGTGTGTGTGTGTGTTTTCTGTAAAACCCCTCGCTGGGTTTAGACAATTTCTCTTCGAGGGTTGAGGATCAAGGGTTAATCTCATTTTTGTATCCACTTGATTTCGATTTACCCCCAGTCCGAAATTTTGCCCAGATAAACGCCCAAAAGTTACTCCTCATCGCAAATAAGCCCTTACAGTGGATGGGCGTTAGAAAATTTAGCGAAAATTAAGCATGTACATCTCACATGACGTGTTTATATCATTTTCACCAACATACATTAGCATATAATCCTTGAATATTCCTAACAGTATCTTAGAGTGTGGAATTATTTTAAACATGCATCCAAACAGCCCACAAACCTTTGTAGCTAAAAGTACTATCGTCCCTTTGCTTGGAGGGGCAAGGGCCAAAAATAAAAAGAGTAAAAAATACGAGGGTGCGTTCAGATAGTAGATTTTTGGCACAGTTTGGTTTTTGATTTGACGTTGATTTGGTTTTTGATTTGATTTTTTTACTATTTACCTTTCCCATTTTACCCCTGCTGTCCCATTAAAGAACTGTGATGGAACAAACGCCCCCTCATTACCCACACCCAACCCCACAATCTACCCCCAGCTGATATTCCTTACCCGCCACCAAAACCCATCTCAATCCATCTCCCTCATTACCGTCATCTCTCCCCTTCTTCCCATCTCCCTCTCTGTTTTCAGCCACCACCAAACCCCATCTCCACAAACCCTCTCTCTTCTTCTCTCTTCCACACCCTTCAATCATCCCGTTCTAGATCAACAAGCAAATGACGTCGATGGATACTTCTGTTCTTCTTCTCTCTTGCTGTGGATCTCCCCTTCTTCTTCCCTTGGAAGTTCCCACGCCAGACCATCGTCGTTCGATTTGGAATCGGAGTTGATGATGAATTCGCAATCTTTCATTCCTTCGGGTGCTCGTCGTCGTCCCCATCTGCGCTCAACTGCCATCGGTACCCGCGGACCTGCTCCTACAAAACGCCATAAATAAATATTAAGCTCTGCCGCGCTTCCCCCATTGGCAACACCACCGCCGGTGCCCGCTGATGGAGGCATTGCTGGTTCTCGTTCTTCTGCCACTACTGTTACTGCTGGTAGAGAGAATTTGTGGGAAATCCATTTTATTTGTAGAGAGGAGACCTACCGCACAAAACCCAGATCGAGAGGAGAGAGAGAAACGAAGGCGGCGATGCGGTGGCTCTGCTCCTCGTCGTCTTCGTCTGGGTTTAATTTTGATTTGGTTAAAAAAATTTCTTTCTGGTCTTCTGGGTTTAATTTATTCATCTGGGTTTAATGATTTTCATGGTGGTTGGTGGTGGTGGTGGTGGTGGTGTTGGAGGGAGAGGGGGAGGGAGCGGTGGTGGAGGTGGAGCAGTTTAGCATTCTGCGATAGGCGGGGGAGCCGAGATATGTCTGGGTTTCGTCTTTAAATGTTGTCTTCAATTTGCTTCTTCTTTCTTGAGGTAGATGAGCTCGGCGGCTATGGTTTGTAGTGGAGCCGAGATACTTCTGTTGTGTGCCGGTTGTTTTATTGGTGGTTCATGTTTGGTACATGTGGTAGGTTGGGTTCATCATTTGTACTTGTTTTGATTATTCATTGGTTCTTGAATATGGAGAATGCCGGAGTTTACTGTGGAAACACGGTTGGCCGGCGATGGATTGCGATCGGCCAGAGATCGCCGGGAGAATCAGAAGAGAGAGAAAGGTGTGTGCAAAATATATTATAAAATTTGTTTTTTTAATAATATTAATTATAGGTTTGAAAAAGTAATAGTAGGGGTATGTAAAATAATAGGTATGAGAGAGAAAGAGTGAATATTAAGAAATGTGATAATTTATTTTTATTTTAATAGGTGTAAAAATAGGGGTATGTAAAAATAATAGATATGAGAGAAAAAATTTTGGTTTTTATAATAACTGTGTGAACAAGGTTTTTCATGATTTTTGAAACCTAGTTCCAGAAATCTGCTATGTGAACACAATGTTTAACTTTCAGTTTCAAGGGGATAGAAAATATTTTTTCATTCGATTATTCAATTGAACAGGAGAAAATTAGTACGTAGTTTAATTTTTACTTATTTGATATAAAATATAAGAAAAAAAAATATTTGAAAATAGTATAGTAACCTTTAATTCGTTCTCCACTTTACTCTTTACTTTTTCTTCCAATTTCAAGATGTAAATATTTAATAAAGAATAGATAATTTCGATTCTCTTCATTTTACGCTCTCTCATATTTATCCTCATGACAAACAAATGAAAATGAATTTTTCTCTTTATTTTTCACCCCTTATATTTTTCTTTCTATCAAACACAACATTGAATACAATTTTTTTTGTTTTTAAAACACTGGCAGAGATAGGGGTGCAACGATTCGGTTTGGTTCGGTTTGGGGTATAAACCGCAAGTCGAACTGTACCCTATCGATTTGGAGAATTTCAAACCTAAATCAAACCGTCAAACTAAAAAACCGAACCAATAAACCGCGGTTTGGTTCGATTCGGTTTATCGGTTTAGAAATTTTTACAAATAATTAAATATAACATAAGATTTATAACAAAAATTAAAAATAAACACTATATTTAACACTAATAGCCTATGATTATAATAAAAATTAAAATATAACTCAATTATATTATTTGTTTACATAATAGTTAGCACGATATAACTTTAAAATAATAAAATTTATAAGTTCATCATAATAGAATTAAATTTAAATAAACATATAATTATTATTCTATTATATATATAGTTAAAAAGAGTATATATAAATATAATATTGAAATATGAGGAGTTTATATAAAAATATACATCTATATTAGATATCGGTTCGGTTTGGTTTGGTTTGGTTCGATTTGGTTTAAGGTGTTGAAACCGCAAACCGAATCGAACCGTGCGGATTGATATTTTTTCGAACCGTAACCGAACCGTTACCAAATCAAATTCATCGGTTTAGTTTGATTCGATTCGATCGTCGGTTTGGACGGTTTGAATTTACACCCCCCTAGGCAGAGGGAGAGAATAATGCTATTAGCAAATTATTGAAGTATTCAGAAACTAATTTTGCGACACCTCAAAGCCCGATGTGAAGCCCAAATTCATGTAGAAGCCCAATTAAAGTAGCGAGAGTCGGTAAAATAAAAAAGTGTGGAGACGGGCGTGGGGTCCACAGGCATGGTGTAAGTCGTTTGTTCCCGCCTCTTTATTGGTTTATTATTATAGTCTCGAAGCTAACTGCCATAGTGCTCACTCACCTGACTGATTCCGCTCCTCGCCGCGGTAGAGAGATCGTACGGATGGCGAATGCTATGAGTATCAAAATGCTACTCCTACTATTGATTTTCTGTTCTGTTTTTGGGGTACGCTCGGAGGCGGCGCCGACGCCGGCGACGGAGCAACAAGTCGTCGCCGCCGCGGCAGTCATGGGGAAGAACGTACAGGAGGAGGAGGAGGGTGGGATACTCCGGTTTGATTTCTATCGGGAGGATTGCCCTCAGCTTGAGAAGATAGTGTGGTCTTCCCTTGTCAAGATCGTCTCCAAACACAAGAACACCCCTGCTCAACTATTGCGACTGCTTTTCCATGATTGCTTTGTCCAGGTCCTTTTCTTTTAATTTTCTCTCTCCCGCATTTTGTCGAATAGGTTTCGCTCCGCATTCTTCATCTCTCTCTCTCTCTCTCTCTCTCTCTCTCTCTCTCTCTCTCTCTCTCTCTCTCTCT
>JAOWAN010000049.1:9496029-9507462 GCA_028566635.1 Lobelia cardinalis
TCTCTCTCTCTCTCTCTCTCTCTCTCTCTCTCTCTCTCTCTCTCTCTCTCTCTCACACACACACACACACACACACTGACACACTAGTACCTATATATGATTTCTGAAAGGAAACATGCATGGGTAAATTAAAATGATTCATATGGATGATGATGTGGTGCAGGCGGGAACATATTTTTATCATGGACATTATGGGATGCAAAGATCAGCAGGACTGTACGGATCACTGATAGTGGAAGTGGGGGAAGGAGAGAAGGAGCCATTCCACTATGATGGGGAATTCAACTTGTTACTCAGTGATTGGTGGCATAAGGATGTTCATGAACAAGAGATTGCTCTTTCCTCTCATCCCTTCCGTTGGATTGGTGAACCCCAGGTACGTGTGTTTCTACACTTTTTTTTTCTCATTTTAATTCGACTTTTTTGGTCAACTGAATTAATATTTAATTAAATATTTATAAAAATCTAACTAATATTCTAAAAATAGTTAATATATAGAGGTTTATCTGAAAGTGTGGCGGTGCTAGAAGCGCTCATTCTTTTTTTAAATGTACACAAAGACTAAAAATTATGTATATAATATAAATATAAAATACACATAAATTATATCATTATCTTCATAATTATTATATATACATTTTATATTTATATTATGTATATTATTTATAATTTTTATATAAACGCTCGTTATAATTTCCATTGCTCAGTGTATCCACTTCAAGATTCACGCCCCTTGTCACTCAATTGGGTTTGCGGCTTTTGCGCTAAGCGCACCGCATTGAGAAATGAGAATGCGACTTTCATCCTTATTTAGAAATTAATTAACCATGTAAGTCTAATTAATGGCCCATTAATCCATTTCTAGTACTTAAAACTATTTTTATAAAGATCAGATTTTCTCGGCCACTTCGTATGTCATTTAATGTGTCATCACTCATATATTAATGAGATTTAATAATAATGAAACTCACCAGTATGTAAATTGTGACACACGAAGTGGCGAGTCTGTATCTTCTGTCCCAATTGGTGTTTCATTTTCTGTCTTATTTTTCTAAAACCCTATTCTAATCGTTTAAAAGATGACCCTAAATTTTAAAATTCTAGTTAATGAAATATGTGTCAATATTTAAGATATGTGAGACAGGAGATGGGACACCAAATGACACAAAAAATCTGAATTTCGAAGTGGCACAGAAAATTCGAATTCATTCCTATATGATCGTAGAAGCACAATTTCTCCCCTTCAAAAATCATCTATGAGATTTCCATTATCTTTTCCTCTCTTTTTTTTCCTTGGGAAAATTTGTAATATTTCTTGTTCGATTATTTTTAATGCTACATAATTACATTAGTCAAAGAAGTTCATCAGATATAACTTTTAAAAAAAAAAACTATTTTGGCTCCGGAGCCAAATAATCAAAGCTAAAATTAACCTCAAAAATCAGAACCAAATTCACTCGACTAAACGGACCATATTTTCTCCATTCCTAACCAAAGCTGACCTACAAATCTCACCTAACTCCAACTACTTTGCATAAATACCCCAAGCAAATTTAGGGAGGAAGAAAATTAATTACACCTAGTTTGCTTGGCATTATTCCATCTTGTGCAATTGACAAGTAAGAAAATGAAAGAAATGTCCAATTTCCCCCATCAGGAAAGGCTCTTTCTATGCTTGGCTCTGTTCTAGTTCGAGTTCTAGTTATTAAAAAAGATCCTTCTATTTCAGCCTAAATATCTCTTTCATCCATCTATTAATTGGTTCGGAGAAAGAGCGGAAACTATATCTGTGCTTAAATAAGGAGTGCCGAATATGACATAAATATGATTAATCACGTTCATAATTAATTTTTATTATATGTTTAATTTTAATTAATCATGTTCATAATTCATAATTATATGTTCATTTTTAAAAAAATATGTTACTTTTCATATCATGAATGTCTTGACACTTGAAATACCAACTCGAGAAAGAGTATATTCCACAACTTTTTGTTTAACCTTTTTGACTAATTCCAAAGACATAATAGAAAAGTCCATCTTATCGAAAACATTTTTCCCCTTTTTTTTAAAAGGAGTTTTTTAGTTATTTTTTATTTACCCTTAATGTAACTCCAGCATGTAATTTATCGAAAATAGGGAAAACGTCTTATTAGATCGCACCTATTCTTTATTTATTTATTTTCCTATTTAGACTTTAAAAAGAAGAACATTTTCAGAACTTTTTGATGTACATGCGACGCAAACACTGTATAGAATTTTTTTATTTTTTTCCTCGACATAGTTTTTTCAGATTATTTAACACCAATAATTGTGTTACTGACGTTGTTTCAGAGTTTGCTGATAAATGGGAGAGGGCAGTTCAATTGCTCCCTGGCGGCGCATGTTAGCAACGCCACGGCAAGTCCGTGCAACTTAAGGGGGAACGAACAGTGCGCTCCACAGATTCTCCATGTCCAGCCAAATAAGGTGTACAGGATCAGAGTGGCTAGCACTACTTCCTTGGCCTCCCTCAACTTGGCTATTGGGGTAACAACACTATTTTCCGTACTTTTTTTTCCTGTTCTGTATTAGTTTTTCGTGAAAGTTACACATAATTAATAGGAATCGCCCGAATCAGACTGAATTAATAATGACGAAATCCTTGATATTAGTAAGCAATTAAAAAAATAAAATTAATTAACAGAGTAGAGTGGCCAATGAAAATATTAGTAATTTCAGTGGAACATTGATGCCGATATATTTTTTTTTTGTGTGTGTGTGAATTAACATTGTTATCCTGACAGATCGATTCAACGAGTATATATTAAACGTCCATAGTATGAATAATAAGGAGGTGACCCGATTTCGCGAACACGGGCTACTGTAAAGTTAATTTGGGCACTTTAAATTTTGAATTGTTTGGAAAGAAAGGGAAGCACTTGGGTTGGTAAGACGCCTCACCTATCGCCGATATATTATGGGTTCGAGTCATGCCGGGGGTAGGTGGGGAACCACTATTGATCCTCGCAGGAGGGAAAAAAGAAAATTAAAAAAAAATTAAATTGAGTGATTCAGAAACCAGATAATAAAGGTGACACTTTCAGTGCACAAACACTAATACTCCACTTTTGCACACCCTAAAAGGATAAAAAAGATTCAATACTGGATGCACTCTGTACATTCCATGGGTGCCTTCTGGACTACCCAAAATGATTGTTACCAAATGGGAAAAATGACATATATAAATTAAGGCGTAAGTTCACGATGCATGTAATTGATGAGGGTCGGTTTACGTAGCATGACTCTACCAAAAATTTCATTAAAATCTTTATCTAATTTGTGGCTCTAAGGACTATGCTCTTATTTATTTATTAATAAAATGAGGTAGCCATTCCCCACCCAAAATAAAAAAAATAAAAAATAAATAAAAAAAGAACACCTATAAGGTTTTGAGGGTCCACTTATACCCAATTAAAAGAAAAAAAAAAACTGAAATAAAGTGTGCAATACTATTATACTCCTAGTCCTTGAGTTCCTTGTTTTTGTTGTTGTACATTTCAAAAATTTCAAGGAAGAAAATTACAAGTTTAGTATACCATTTTTGAAATTACTCAACAGTGTTTATCTTTTCAGAAGAAAAAAATTATTTTGGAACAAATAAAAAGAGTTAAATAGAAAGATTATCGCGGACCAAAGAAAAACTTATTCCATACGACAGATGCATGAAACGAAACTGGTGTTTACCATTCCTGATCCTTAGGTTTTAGGGATGTCCACTCCATTCTCTTGTTAGTTTTCTTGACAAAGGACCGGTGTTTTTTCTCCCATTCCTAATTTATCCTTGTATTTAGGGGTGGTAATTTGTGATCCGATTAAATCCGTGGATTTATAAAATTTTCAAAATTAACCTATGAGTTATAATCATTAAATTTGAATCTATCTGACATTGATTTACTTAATATGTTTAAATTTATTGATTATCACACACTTAAATAGGTTAATTTTATAAATTTTATAAATACGCGGGTTTAATCGGATCACAAATTGTCACCCCTACTTGTATTTTCCAACTATCTATAGTTATTAATTACACTTACATCTTTTACCATTAGTAAAGAGACATTGTCAATACATATTACTTTGCACAAGTCTAAAAAATCATCCATTTTGAAACGGAGGGAGTTTTACACCGTCCAATTCATTAAAAAGTTCATTTATAAATAATTAATAATGTTTTTGTTTACTAATTATTAAAGGTCCAAAAGTCCAATTATCAATTACATGTTTATATAAATCGGCTCATTTGAAAGCTCTATCAATACACAATTTACAATAATATTTAATAATAAAATTATAAACTAAATTTTTTCAAAATAAATAATGAACAATCGAGCCTATGGACTCGATCCGACCAAAGTTTGAATGAGGCGACTCAAAAAGAAAAAAATATCAAAGAAAAACTGTTATTGAGTTCAATTCAAGCTTATAATCCAGCCGAGTCGAGCCAAATTCGAGCAAAGCTCGATAAGCAGATGAGCATCAGCTCGATAACAAAACGAGGTTGAAATCTTGTTTGTGTTCGACTCGTTCCGATCTTGAAACCACTTGAGCTCGAGGTTATTGAGTCGAGCTTTTCGATTCATGAAACAGCCTTAATTTGTATAATTTTTCCGTATACTCTCTCTTGTTCGTTCGTATACTCCTAAATAGTTTGTTTTAGTTGAACTAAACATTCATCCTTCTCTTTTATGCTTCGGCATCATTAATCCTTCTTGAATATGATCAATTATAACATCTGTTCGTACATTTAGTTTATTCAATCATCTTCAATCCAATATTTTCATTTAATACATTTGCTTACATCCTACTCCTTTTTTTTAACTTTCAGAGTCACAAAATGGTGGTGGTAGAAGCCGACGGAAACTACCTCCAACCATTCTCCGTGGACGACCTAGACATCTACTCCGGCGAGACTTACTCAATCTTACTCGCCACCGACCAAAACCCTTCCACCAACTACTGGATTTCAGTAGGCGTGCGAGGCCGAAAACCCAACACCACCCAAGCCTTAACCATTCTCCGCTACCACCCAACTTCCGCCGCAAAACTACCAATCGTACCACCTCCCACCACCCCTCTTTGGAACGATTATAACCACAGCAAATCCTTCTCGAACAAAATTCTAGCCTCATTGAATTCCCCTAAACCTCCGATCAATCACGACCGTCGGATTTTCCTCCTCAATACCCAAAATCTCATAGACGGGTACATAAAATGGGCCATCAATAACATCTCCTTAACACTGCCAGCAACCCCGTATCTGGGCTCGATAAAACACCGGTTAACCAACGCCTTTAACCAAAACAACCCACCGGACAACTTTTCAAAATCGTACGATGTAATGCGGCCGCCGGTTAATCCAAATTCGACATACAGCAGCGGGGTTTACAAGCTGGAATTCAACACTACAATTGATGTGATTCTACAAAACGCGAATGCGTTGGCGGAGAATGTCAGCGAGATTCACCCGTGGCACTTGCACGGGCATGATTTCTGGGTTTTGGGGTACGGAGAAGGAATGTTCGATTTGGGAAGAGACGAGGGGAAATTAAATTTGAAGAATCCGCCATTGAGGAATACCGCGGTGATTTTCCCGCATGGGTGGACGGCGTTGAGGTTTGTGGCAGATAATCCGGGGGTTTGGGCGTTTCATTGTCATATTGAGCCGCATTTGCATATGGGAATGGGGGTGGTGTTTGCGGAGGGAGTAGATCGTGTTGGAAAAATACCAAAGGAAGCTATTTCTTGTGGATTAACTGGGAAAATGCTCATGAACAATGAGATTAATTAAGTTTTTTTTTTTTTTTTTTTCTTTTTTTAGTGGTTTCCACCTACTGATTCCAACCCGCAATCTGTTGTAAATAGGTGAGACGTATTACTACGAAACTGTACCTCATTGTTAATGAGATTAATTAAGTAGAATATATAATTATCATTGTTAGCTACGGTTGATTATATATAACTTGACTAGTATAAACCGTGCCCTGCATTATATTCGAAAAAATTATTTTTTATTTTTAATTTTAATTTTTAAAAATATAATCTAATAAAATCAAGTTGAAAAGAAAATTGATTAACTTAAAAATTATGCATGGGTTTAACAACAAATTAGTGTTTCCTTTGTTTCTTTTTTAAATTTCTTTTAACTAATTTAACTAATTGTGGGTTTAAGGATAATTTAACAAATTAGTGATTGACGTGGTCAACATTTCTCCCTTAAATCCTTGTAATGGGTGTTGTAAGAAAGTTGTGTGTGTGTGTGTGTGTGTCTATGATGGGATGGGAAGTCACTGTGCGCCGCAAGTCAGTGTGGATGCAGGAGAGAGCAGTCTGTGTATATCTTGGAATTTATGTTAAATTACTGTTCATTCAACTATTCATCGTATGGAATTTATACTATAGATACTCTTATATGTCTTTGATGATCTTTGAGAGGGCTTAATGAATTAGCAGCAAGAAAATGAGAGTTTTATTTGTCTTTTCCTTTTTTTTCTAGTAATTTATAGTATAAATGAGAGTTGTAGCTTCCACTTCAAATGAATAGTAATGAATAGGAGATTTGTGTTGGAATGTGTGTATATAAAGAAAAAAATGTGGATATGTTTATGTAGGTGTGTAAGAGAAAGTGTAGATGTGTAGGTGTGTAAGAGAAAGTGTTTGAGGGTGGAGGAGGGTGTTGTTGGGTATTTTTTTTCTTTTTTAGTTTTTTTAAAACATGTTTTTTTTTCTTTTTACATTTATAAAATTTAAATATTTTTATTAGCTGATTAATTTTAATTAATTTTTCTTTTTTATTTAGAAATTCTATTATTGTCTAATATTTTTTTTAAATAACGCCACGTGCCCTCAGACACGAGCTTTTATTTTGGGGATGTGTGCAAATGAATAGTAAAATTCTCGAAATTTGTGTTGCACAAATATATTTGATTAACACAAAAGCTGGTGATAGAAAGAAAGGGGATCGGGGTGGAGCCTGTGGGGGAGGGGGTATGAGTATTTTTTTTTTCTGTCAATGAATACCATGTTGGAGTATTATTTTGAATTTTTTTTCTTTTTCTAATTTTTAAGAAGTTAAAATTAATATTTTTAATCAATATTTTTTAAATTAAATATAAACAAAAAAGTTATATTAAAAAAAAACTCTTTATCAAATTAGTGATCTATAATTAACCAACAGTTAAAACATATATAATTAAATTTAAAATATTATGCGGGCACGACTTACACTAGTGTTTAATACTAAGTAAAAAAAACAAAAAATGTTTGCTATGGTTACACTAGTCTATACCTTCTTCTGAAGGGGTAGATCACAAGTCCAATATGGTGATAGATGGTGATAGACGGTACTGTTCAAAATATAAGATGGAGTAGATAGAGTAGATGAGTTTTTTTGCTAAAATATCTATTTTACCCTTGGATGTGAAATGTTGAATGTAATTTATAATATTTAAATGTGATGTGAAAGATTTGAATGTGAGGAGAGAATTAATAAAGGAGGAGAAAAAATGTGATGTGAAATGTTTGAATTGATTTATGTGAGTGTATAGGTATAGGGATAGTAGATGGAAAGTAATTTTGATAGATAGTGATATGTATGATATTTGGGTGTGATATTTGATATGTGATCAGATAATCTCCGTATTCTCCGTATTCCCATATTATCTCAAATGAGACTTGTGATCTAGCCCGAAGTAAGTTTGATAATTTGGATTAAATATATTAAAATGTGTTAAGTTTTAATAAACTAGTGTAAGTTCGTACCCTCGCATACATTCACAAAAAAAATATTTTATATCCTTAATTTTATAATTAAATAATAATTATATTTTTAGTTCTAATTAAAATATTTAAACTTTTGTTATATAATTGACACGACAAGGTAATAGCCTTGTAGGGATTAATGGTTTGTGTAGGAGAGAATGAACAGTTGGTATACCGAGCGTCTAGGTACTTGGTGTAATAGGAGCGATCAATGTACATAAAGACTATAAATTATACATATAAGATAAATATAAAATGTACATAAATTATACCATTAGTATGTTCATAATTATTATGTACATTTTATATTATATTATATGCATAATTTAAAATTCTTATGCACATCAGGTGCTCCTAACACATCGAGCACATAAGCTCTCGTAAGATTTTACCGAGAATGAGAGATGGTGTGTTGTTAGCCATTTGATTTCCACGTGATATTCTTAGTTGAGGTGACAGTCCCAACACTTGGCCTACACGTAACTAATTTTGATCATCTATCTTATAAATTAGGTCAGTGGACCCTACACTAAATGAATAGTAATTTCAAATGATGATAGTGTGTATTGGAAAGGGCAAAACACCCTTTTTGGTCCCTAACCTATTAAGTTTTTGTCGAGTTAGTCCCTACCTATTTTCTTGCCTTGATTTCATACTCAACCTATTTTCCTTTTTTTTCTTTCCAAAACAAGTCTTTCATTCGTGATAATCATATAAACTACATCAAACGTAGCTAAAAGTACATACAAATCATCAAAGAATTGAAGTTAATAAAAAATTATACCTCCTAATAAACATCTTAATCAATCGTTCTAAAGGTCATTTCAAATGACTTCAAATAAATTTCTTTCCATCACAATCGTGTCAATAATCCATAAAACATCTCTTCCCAAAAATATTTACCAAGAACAAACAATGCTAATGTGTATGACAACTTAGAACCTAAAGGTTAATCTTAACGTATCATACATATGCATACACAAAGGGTCCTATGCCTTAAAGCAACACACTTATGCAAGAAAGTTCTCATACAACGAAAATCACATAGAAATTGACACATGCACTTTAACACTCAAACCTTAGCTTAAATTGAAGTATAAAAAAAAGAACACAAATATATTACACGTTATTCTAGCAAAACTAACATCAAATCAACAAGTAAGAACAAAAATAGAACACAGATATAATAAATACACTCCACAAGAAACACAATCTCGATACAGTCATACTTAGGTGAATACGCTCCACCGCAATTGCACCTTCCAAATCAAATGGAGCCACGATATCAAACACATATTCTCATTTTATTACCATTATGCTCAAAGGCAGAACATACAATAACATTCCATAGTCACCGAAACGTAATTCAAACGCATTGCTAATCACTAACGATACCAAAGGTTTCTTTTCTAATCCTTCGCAAATTCCTAGAATCATATTCCTATGCTCTGATACCACTCTGTAACGCTCCCAGATTCACACTTTCTCAAGTTGTTAAGGAGTAAAATTAATAATTTTATAAATAAGTCTCTTTTTTTTTTTCTTTAGGCATAAGTATAAATTTTTGAAATTGAAATCATTTCTCTAAAAGATTTCTATAAAATACTTGATTAAAAAGTTTTACATTTTAGATAAGCTAACAAATGGCGAGTAAGCCCAAGCATCTACAAATCCTATGTTCTCTAACTCGTACAAGAGACTTAACATCATTAATAATTTACATTACATAACTCCAATCGGTACAAATGTAACTTTCTACACGTAGGACTTGTCAATAGCCCTCTAACTCTTCCTCCCGAACTACCCTCTCACGCCTTAAGCCAAGACCTAAAAGAAGAAAGGGTGAGCAAAAGTTGCCCAGTAAGGGACTCTCTACCACCACAAACGGCGATAGAGGCGAATACTCGATCAAATGCAATATTTAGAAAGCATAAACTCTAATTTTCAAGGAGACTCAATATCGAGAATCAATTTTGATAACTAATAACCAATATCGATAACTATAAGGCCAATTGTCGGAATGCCATAACAATTTCGATCGGGCCAACTAGCCACAATAACAATACGTCAACTGCAACACATGCAGCCGACAGACTCAATATTAAGCATCACCGCGAATGACACCTTACCAAGAGCCACAATAACAATACAACAACCGGTGTTGGGTTCATCTCTTTTACGAGGAATTCAATAATGATCTCCTTGTATATGGCCAATAGGATGTAAACTTTCTAATCTGATACGATCGATATAAAATGAAAGGGAAATAAACAAGCACCATACTCTATGACAAGTACATTCATCCAAGAAAAAGACAGCTAGAATAAATGGAATCACTCAAAAAAAGCACTACGATGTACCAAATTAACCACAATCTCTTACGTCAATAAAGTACATAAGAGTTTCAATCAATCAATGTGTTATCGAAAATAATTCAATAACTCCCTCAAGAACGTAAAGAGTAATGAAAACTTACTTGACTGATATTGAAATAAGAATCTAGACTTAACAAGTGTCAAGTGGCACAAGTCAAGCATCAAAGCAAATGGAACGAATGGAGACAAGGATCCCTTACCTCTTATGCTTAAATCAAATCCATATTCTTAAACTTCAATTCCATTTATCCAATACGAGAGTTCAAATATCCACCGAGAATTCATCTAAGTATAATTAATAAATAGAGAAGCTAAGAGTTAATATTCTTCCAAATAAATGGCAATAACTCGTAAGTGCAATCACACAAGCACAACTGTAGTAAAATAGGAAATCTAGAAATACTATGCAAGTATTTAGTTTATAAAACCCAGTTCATTAGATAGCCGTCGAAAAATCAACCAACTTAGACTCCAAAATACTAGATTCCAAGGTCAGATGATTTAATTATGAATTAATCGAAACAATCAATTTATTAAACTATCAATAGTTCAATGTTGTAGAAACTGTAATCCTGGGAAGAGACTGTATACAATCAAGTTCTGGAACTACTCTATTTGAGAAGCTCTCGAAAAATTAATCAAAATAGACTCGAGAATCATTCCGTTCCGAGTCCGAACGAATTAATTATGATTCATTTAAGTTACACACCTTTCAAAATTGTGGACCTATATGGCTATTTCAGAATTAAAGACTACAATTTCGGGAAGCAGGTATACATGTACAATTTCTAAAATTGGTTCCATTGGAGGGCCCTCACAAAATAGTCGAAATAGGTTAGAAAAACGCTTATTTCCAATTTAAAATGAAAGACTTGTGAGCATAAAGATTTTAGAGACTTTTCAAACACGAGGACTCTTTTGAAACTACTTAAAGGCTAGAGCCAAATTGTTGGAAATTCAATTACACCAAATTGAGTATTCAGAATTTGGTTTCTTTTACCTTTTGTCCCCAGTACATGCTCTGCAACTTTCTTTGCCCAAAACACTTCAAATCATTACCACATACACACTAGTATTGTAAATCAAAAGTTATCTTGAGTTAGCAAACCCAAAACCCACTTTGACTAAAACCAACACACATGTTAAAGTATGGGGGTCCATCTCAAAATCAATTGGCCATGAGAGGAGTAGCCCAGGATCCTTATTAAGTGTTGGTGAGGCTTGTTTGTTCCCAATGTGGGATATTGTCTCAATA
>JAOWAN010000049.1:9507562-9541116 GCA_028566635.1 Lobelia cardinalis
GTTCAAATTGTGTTTTTATAGAAATTACAGAATTTTTGGTATTAATATTTGAATTCATTTTGGAGAGATTACGGTGAATTAATTTAGGCGTGTTTAGAATTTAAATGAGGCTGATTTATTTTTTTAATTATAGTTGGAAAGATTAAGAAAAATTCTTTAATTTTAGGAGTTAAATGAGAAAAATCAGGAAAGTGAAGAGAGTGTATCTCACTCTCTTAGGGAGATGGCAGGCGCTCCTTATACCTACTGCACAATGTGCCATAGGAAATCCGGACTCCTCGCCGCCCAATCCATCCTCCCATTAAAATAAAAAAAAAACCCATTTTAGATTCAATCTTTTTTAATAATCAGTTTTACCAGATCAATAATTGCATCCCAGTATCCCACCAATCACTTAAACCCTAACACATTTCTCTCTCTCTCTCTCACTCACCCGCTCAGTCTCAAACAATGGCGACAACGACTCAGAGAAAAGCAGCAGGCGGGCCACGGCAGGTGATGCTCGACTCGGTCTACTCAGTGATGGCGCTCGTGTTCGTTCTAGTAGCCTGCGTGGAGCTCTGCGACGCCTCCACCGTCGTTGACGTCTACCGTCTCATCCAGTACGATCTCGCCGGCGTCCCATTCGGATCTCGTCTCGCCTCCCTCAATCACCACGCCGGCTCCTCCCTCTTTTCCCCCGGCGGCACTACTGATCTCTCCCGCACCGTCGTCATCCTCCCCGTCCGTGAATTGAACCTCACTTTCTTTCAAGGTACTGATCTCACAATCTTTATCATTCATCGAATTAGCTGCATGCAGTTTGTTTGGATTACTGGCAAATGCAATTTATTGATTGGCCAATTGGGGTGCTTGAATCTTTAAGCTATATCTGAGCTTGAATTGTTTCCGTAGGTGCTAGAGTTTGATGACTAGTTGTGGTAAAGTGAGAAAACATATAAACTTTGGATACCGAATCTTATTTCACGCTACTTTGACAATCTAAATCATCTTACGTCATCGAAAATCACATGCATTTTGTTTCGATTACTGGACGATGCGATTTTTCGATTAGGCGAATCTGTATGCTTGATATTTTAATCTTTGTTTGAGCTTGAATTATGCTCTTAGATGTCAAAATTTGATAACTAGTTGTGCTAAAGTGAGAGAACCGATTTGGATACCAAATCTCATTTCGTGGTACTTTCACAATCTTTATCATCTAACGTTATCGAGAGTTACATGCAGTTTGTTTCATTACTGGCAAATGCGATTTATTGATCGTCGACTTCTCGTGCTTCAATATTTAAGCTTTGTCTGAGCTTGATTTATGTTCTTTGATGTTAGATTTTGATGGCTAGTAGTGCCAAATGACAAAAATAGATACACATAAACTTTGGATACTAAATTTCATTTACCAAATGTTGATCGGTTTCTTCAATGATGGACCCGACCGATCAACGATTCTGTCAGTGATACATAGTTGAATCTTTGTTATGTTCCTATGTGTTTGTAGGGACGGAAAATTTTGGTGGTAAGCTTATTTTCTTCATTGTAGGATTCTGCACAATGTGGTATACTGAAATGAAGATGAAAGGGGAGAGAAAAAGAGAAATCAGTAGTGCAAGTTTAAGAATTATGGAAGTCATTTTCACTACTTAATCACTTGGCAGAGAAGCGATCCGCTTTCTAGGTTTATATTTTGTTAGCATTTTTAAATTGTTGGATGCTTTCTAATATTAATAGTAGGGTTCGGTGATAATTTAATTTCCGTCCGCCAACGTGTTTTTCAAATTTCTTAAAAACATTATCCGAGGTTTATTAGAATTCTAAGGATCATTTTTAGATATTTGACACTGAGAGTTCTTTCTATTTCCATTCTTCAGATACTTATTGACAAATCAAAAAGACACGTAATATGAACAATTTAAGTAGTAGGGTAGTAATTACATGCATGGAGGAGGTTCAGAGAGCTTAAACACTTGGAGATTTTTGTTAGAAGCTGAATCATTCAAGCTAAGTTCATATTGAGTTTGTGTGGAGATTATTACAGAAAAACAGGAGCGATTCGGAAGCTAAATCATTAACCAGAAATTCAAGATCCAGATCTCATTATTGACCTGTATTTCAAAATATTTATTCTGGATCATAGAAGTACCAAAATAAAATATTTCAGTTAAAATAATGAAAAGCAAAACAGCTGTCATTCCACGATAACATGAAGTGTGCCGTTATTGGAAAAACCGGCTGCAATGCTATTTGATTGTACCGAGAGGGCGAAGGGTAAGAGAGGCAAATTTGTTTCTTTTTTGGCACGATATACTCTTGGTAAGTGGAGAAGATGCTGTAGCCTGTAAATCTGCTGCATCTGTGCTATTAAAGGTGGAGTTGGGTGCATGCATGCATACAACACATAGCTTTTGCACCTTTAACTCGCAAGGCGCAGTGCCTAGGTGCTAGGCGAGCACCTCATCCAAGTTTGGCTATGGGAAGGATTGAAGGAATGTTCTTTGTATTTTAAGGTAATTGATGGTGAAAAAAGTAAGGATAAAAATTGACCTAAGTCATGCCACAGACGCTATTGAGTAAATATCAGCTGTGGTCCTATCAGCTCAACCAGTTGCCGCTCTTGTTTGCGTAGTCAATGATACCCATAAAACTACGTGCTTTCTCATCGTATTTAGGTGATTCTTTTCTCCATCGCTGTTCTAATCACCTTTCTCATTCGATCTCAAAATAGGTCTAATTTAAACGATCGAATATGATGATTTTTTTTCCCAGCAATTTGGCCTTCACCCCCCCCCCCTTTTTTTTTCCTCCAAATCTTGCATGAATTACATTCAAGTCTTAGATCTCAAAGTCAAAATAGCTATAATTTATATGATACTATATGATGAAAATTTAATTAAATTTATATGTTTTCAGCATTTTGGCCTTGGGGGTGTCCTCCTGCCTGGCTCATGCTTAGGTCTCGGAAATCCCTTTGCCACCTTGATGCACCTTGTGTCTTTAATAACTGTGATCACATGATGCCGCATATTTCATACTGCTAATCCAAGAAGTAATGACGTGAATCTTCTTCCAAAAACATCTTATGCTTTTATAGTATCAAATTTTGAAGATATGCTCCTTTTTTGCACGAGTTGTTGCTATTGATATGAGAAAATATTATATTAATCAAAAGGTATCGATCAAAGGCGAAACTTTACTTCGATTGCTGGTAAAAAGCTTAACCTAAAGATCTACCAGCATACCAAGATAAAGATTTTGCAGGACTGACTTAGAAAGTTTGAATTAATGCTATTCATAGTTGATTTGGTTTTGAGTTAGCACTTAGGAGTTCTAATAGAAGTAACTCTGGTATATCTTATGTCACTTTCTATCCTCTATTAACTGTATTATGAAAACGCGTAGGGTTTGTCTATCAAGGACTGATAATGTAGGCGGAAAAGCAGCAAACTTAAGATTCATGTTCATATTGAGGCTACGACCACAAGTGCATTCATTGGATACCTTACTGAATCAATTTACATCAAGCTTACTTAAAAATTCCGCAGGTGATTATTGAAAAGAAGATGGAATTCTTTCTAAAACTAATGCAATAGTGAGAAGTAAGCAATAAATTCAAAATATGTGAGTGATATACATCGCAAATTTCATGTTATGGTAATATACGACTTGAGGAAGAAATGATCAAAGTAATCTCAGGGAACTGGGAAGCACTATTGTTATGAAAGGTACGGTTCGTTTGAATGTGCCTTCACATGTCAGGTAGGGCCCATTGTCCATTTTGGTTTCTAGGAGAGTTGGTGCTAATTTCTGGTGCTAATGGGAATACTTTTGGTTAGGAAATTTCATAAATACCTGGACAAATGTGGCAGCAAGCCTGCCATAATATGTGCTCTCCCTTAAAAACAAGCATTATCTAGCATTTAAACCAATGAACACGATGGCATATTTTGTGTCATAAACTTAGTCCTTGATAAGGTCTCCTATTGTGGGTTAATGTAAGTTAATGTCATTTCATATTTGCATCACATATTGATGTGAAGCTGCTGAGAAAGATCAAATATCATGCTCTCTATGAATGCTGCTCTGATTTTTGGGTTTATTAAGAGAGAATGGCTTTGAGATTTTAGGTGTAGACAGGGGTTAAGGGTGCCTTGATGAGACCCAGTTCATTTCTACATACCTAATTAGAGTCCATCTAACTTAATCCCCCACAGGTGTTCTCTTTAAAGATCAGAGCATTCTTCCAAATCCATAATACCCAGAAAGCTACAAATGGCTCACTTTGATAAAGATTGATTTTCTCACTGACGTAACATCCGAGCATGGCATGCGTTAATTCGTGGAAGGTTACAGAACTTGGAATATAGAAGAAAGAAATCAATGCGCATAAAAGTCGTCATAACAGTGATGGAAAGTCTATATCTGTCAAAGCAATGCTGCTAAAGGCTCTCATAGCCATAGCCAATACTGAAGACAAATAGCCAATACTGAAGACAAAAACAACGCTTAATTCCATGAAGCAAAAGGGGAAGAAATTCTTCTTCAAAGATCCGAGCAATCTTTAATATCACAAATCCTCGATTGGCGGCAAAAGTATGCCCATCTTGGCCTTGACTGGAACCATGAAAATCAGTGAAGTAACTGTAACATGAGTATGTACTGAGAAACCCAGGATTAGCAAAACACCAAGTACCATACTTCACATATAATGGTGAGAAAGTCTTAAAAGACCTAAACTTATTGCCTTAAGTTTGGCCTTTGGGCGGTTGAGTAGTTGAGAGCTTCAGAAGCCACGAGATTAGATGGAAGAATAGTTTTCCCAATGAAGGAAGCAAGAGAAGAAGGTGCCTTTATAAACTTGACTTAATAGCAATCAAGGGCCAACAAGAATAGGATCTGGACTAAATCAACAACCAGGGAAGCGAAATGGGCAATATGAAGCTGTGTGCATAAATAGTGGGAAATAACAATGCAAGCTTCTCTTATCACTAACTTCCTACATTAGTCTTTATGCATATTATGTGTTCCTTCCGTTGCTGCAGTTCATGAGGGTGAGAAAGGGAATAATTGGCTTATTATTTATGTTGAACTTCCTTTAATCCCTTCACATGAATGGCAGCTTCATTTAGAAAATTTAGCCACTATTTAGCATGTTTGGGGAACTCTTCTTAGTTGCTACAACTTGGACATCTGTAGATTGTACACATGCATCTTATTTGATTGGTCAAGCAAGTTGTATGGTGCTTCTGAAATATGAACATCACAAGAGTTATCTCTTTTGCACGTGTTGTGTATTCATTTCCTTGTTTGAAAATTGTTTTTGCTATTAGTCTGCCATCTATGGCTCAAAATGAACCATTAGTACATGTATGCATCCTCCTTCAAATTATGGTGGACCAGCGTTTATTAGGTCATTGTAGTTTTTAATTCTTTATTCTGATCATAAATATCATTTCATGATCTTATGGCAGAGTATATTGGACAGAAGAAGCCGCTGGGGGGTTTATTACTTTTACTTCCTAGAATGTTTAGCTCCGAAAATAGAGACATTGTTAGTGGAGATGATGACAGTTCTGGAAAGGAGACTGTGAGGAACCTTTTGGTAGAGTTGGAACGGTTACTAATACGTGCCGACATTCGTGTGAGTGAACTTGTCTTTTCTTGTTTCACAATACTGTAGTGTGCCATTTTTCTACAGATTATCTTTGTTGGCTCTTCAATTCTTATTTTCCTTCTCTCTCTCTCTCTCTCTCTCTCTCTCTCTCTCTCTCTCTCTCTCTCTCTCTCTCTCTCTCTCTCTCTCTCTCTCTCCTAACTTCTCCTTTTGTAAGAGGAGGAAGAGGGATATATTTGGCTACAAATGGCTTGAGAATGTCTTTCATGATATTTGATATAATTTATCCCATAATCTGTTGTACCAATTTTCATGCTGTGTCGTAGTTATTGTTCCTTCATTCTCATCCCCTTCCTTTGCCACCTACAATGATCGAAGGGAGTCACATTTTCTTAAACATTTCTTTGTTGTCTAATTTCTTGATTATAATGCTTAAATATGGGTCCTATCCTTGAAGACAAATGCAAAGTGTAGTATCAGTTTTCATTTTTCCTTTTATCAGCGCATACTAATGAGTAGTTATTTGCTGACGTTATCCCCCTTTTGTCCCTTTCTCTATTCAGTATCCGGTGTATTTTGCTTTTGAGGATGATGATATTGATGCTGTCTTAGCTGAGGTAAAGAGGAACGATGCCTCTGGTCAGCCTGCAACTGCAACTACTGGCGGGTTGGTTGATTTGTGAAAAGCATATGTCCACTTCATGAAATGACTAATAAACTAATCATATTTGTATATCAAAATGCTTGATTTATGCATAGAATGCCAAGATTTATGCATAGTATGCCAATGAAAATTGGTCTTAAACTCTTAATGTAGAAGTTCAGTGATGAGTTATTTTATAATAAATATACTCAACATTATGAAGAGTCGTCCTAGCCTTCAACTTCCTTTGGTTACTGCAAAAATAGCTGAAGTTTCTCAATTGTTGCATAAGGGAGAAGGAACTGGTGTTTATATTAACAGGGCTGCAGGACCACTGTCATTTCTCATTTTTTTTGGTTGATTAGTTGATTATTTAGCTAGTGATCATCTTTTTGTTTTGGTTCGCCTTTGTACTTTGCCCAAAGAATCTTTTGCGAAGCTAATTTCATAAAGGCTGAAAAAGGGGCTATTGTACTGGGTTTCTCACTATAAGAACGTTCCCGAATATGATTTGAGCAGAAAGTAATAGGGAAAGGGGACATAAAAATTGAAAGATTTGAAGTATTTATGGGGCTTAGATTCTTCCCAGGGGAGTTCGATTACGACAAAGTGTCAAAGAATATGGGCTATGTTGCGAGGATGCCAGTGCATGCATGAAAAGGATCCAAATAGATGGGGCATCTGATTAGATGTGGGCCTATAATTGTATTGTTGATAGCTCAATAGTTTACTATAGAGTCTTCGAAAGCTTGATTGAAATGCATTTGGCTGCATGTTCAAATCCCACACTTGTGCTCTCAAGATTGTGCTGTATCAGCTTCGTATGGCAGAAATAATGGAGACTCCTGATTACATGCGAGAGGAAAGGGACACCAATTTATGGTGTGCTGCGATTGCTTCGGTGGATCCATTTAAATGAGTAGTTGGATCTAATAAGATTGCTGATGTAGTGGTTGGAGGAACCATGATTGATGGTTGTCCATTTGATTATTGTCTAGTAACATGAATCAAACTGTACTAATAAACATGGAAAAGTAGAACTGGTGGTGGAGTCGTAGTCCATTGTGAGAACAAGAAATTCTTTTGTTCTATGGAAAATGCTGACCAAAGTCTCTTTACCTAGTTGGTAGAGAAACAGAACTTCGTGACATTTGATTCTTGTCTAGTAATATGAATCAAACTGTACTAATAAACATGGAAAAGTAGAACTGGTGGTGGTGGTCATAGTCCATTGTGAGAACAAGAAATTCTTTTGTTCTATGGAAAATGCCGACCAAAGTCTCTTTACATAGTTGGTAGATAAACAGAACTTCGATGTCACGATTACAAAAGTAAAGTAGATTCATTTTATATGGTTTGACATATAGGTAAACATGCCAAGCTTAAATAAATTTTTTAGCTTGTTTATATAATGAATGCAGCTTGAGCTTGGCAGGATTTAGCATCTTAAGACAGTATAAAGACAGCTTATTTGAGCCTGGAGTTGGTGCAGTTTTAGTGGTAAGACGCTTCCCTTGTTTCCAATAGGTCACGGGTTTGAGTCACGATGGGGGTAAGTGGGAACAACCAACAATCCCCTTTAAAGGGAAGGAAAAAAAATGACTGCTTATTTGAGCCTGGAGTGGGTTAAACCTGCGTGAGATTGCCTTGTGAGATAAGGAACCAAGATTTGACCTTCACTATAGCTCCTTTTAGAGCATCCCAGTATTTGGTTGGACTCTGCTGATTTTCTCTTCTAAGCTGGAGTTCACATTTTGAGAGAGATGACTTATGGAAAAAATGTTGAATTAGTAAGAGACTTGCTAGAACTTTCTAGAGATTGGATTCTTTCCCTATTAAAAGGACGCTTTTGGAGAGAAAGGCTCGTGCACATTCAATGCTGATTTTTTGATAATCTGGAAGTGTCAGATAGATACTCATGCACATAAGCATACCTCTATGCCTATAGCACGTAACAGCTGATAATCCTCTTCGGCTCTTCCGTATATGCAATTTACTGCTTTTAGGATAATTTCTGACCATTAATATGTCATGTATCACTGTCATGATTTTAATTTCTGTAGCTAATTTCTTGAGTTGATTGTACAGTTTTGGTGTCTAATGCATGTAGACATGTTATTGGTCGATTCTGTACTGAGTCAATTTTCAAATTAAAGCATCTCGTTGATAGTCTAATCCCGGGCTCGATGCAATTGAAGCGACCCAACCTTTAAAAATATTTTGAAAGCGGTGAAAAATAACAGTCTGCCTTTAAAAAAGTTGTAGCGGGCCTTTCTGATTTTCTTATCTATATTTCTTCTACGTCTTCTACCTACAAATAAGAGTCCATGACTCGTACAAGAAGGCTCTCTTTCTGTCGGTAGGGAATCATTATTTCTTAGTCTTCATGCCTCAACTGGAGAAATTCACTTAATTTTGACCGACTCTATTCATTGCATCAGCATAAGGTTTTTCTTGGATTTCCTTATGAGATGTTATGGCAAGACTTTGGAACTCTCTTTGGGCTCAACTGATTTAATCTCTGCTTTCCAAATATTGCAGGTACAAGCTGATTGTTTCATCACCAGAACCTAAAAAACTTGCATCTCCAACCATCACAAATATTCAGGTTAATGATCCATTCCATTTTCTCATCAAGGCTGGTAGTCGGTATTAATCTTCCTTTGTTTTACATCATATATTAAGTTCCATGGGATAGCACTCTTCCTTTTTATATTATTTATTAGAATCACATTCTATGGTTATGAGTTCTTAGGGCATACTTGCAACAACTTTCCTTGTTGGGATACGTGCTCCTCAGCCTTACCCCCCTCCCGCTCTACTTGGCTTTCAGACTTGTACTGAAGGTCTTGAATCTTCATTCTACTTTTCATCTTCTGTCAGATATTAACTTCCAGGAGCTAGCATGTGTTCATGAAAATTGTTCGGTAGTCATCCGAAGACAGTATTGTTGGGAAATAAGGCTTACTGAGGTCGATATGCTCCTCCTTTTGCTCCATCTGAGAAACCGATCATCATTCTCTTGGCCATATCTGTAATCTCAAGCCAAATCTATAATTAGATATGTGGTAACTGGGCCTACTCTAGAGGCTTGTCTTAAGTGAACTGAAGTTACGGTACTAACTTGTTCCACCTGTTTGGTTGGCTGAAAAAGCCGTGGTTTGCATTTATTTTTGCTGTTTCTTTTTCCTTATTGTTGTTGATGGATTTCTCATCCGTTCTGTTTGTACTCTATTCTGTCATCTTAGTATAATTCATCATCTTTTTTTTTCCCCTCCTTTAATTAAAGAGAAGAGTAGAATTACTTTTGAGCCCTGCATATTGATTCTAACAAAGAGAAGGCCACTCTATAGCCCGACAAACACAGAAAGAATACCTCTGAAGCTACGGAAGCCTGCATATTGATCCTAGCAAGACCACCACTAGCCTTTAGAAATCTTGCCTATTTAAAGTAAAGCCTGCGAAGTTGTAACCATACATCCCACCATCCATGGAAAGAAAACAGCATCACTTACAAATTGCAAATGATTTGTCTCCTATATAATTTTGTTTCTAATAATAATAGAAACAGTAAAAAGCGACAATCTTAATTCCTTCCGTCCAAATAATCTTGTTATTGAAATTAACAACCTGATCGACATTCTCCATGTGATTCGGAGACCTTACAAGTCATTGTAGAACCCCATTAGGCGTTAATGAAAATTTTCACAGACATCTTCCTGGTTGATTCTTTCTTATCTGCCTTGGGGACTACTCTTCCTTTCACAGGCCTTCTAAAAGTCTAGCTTGGGGACTGTTTTTTCCTACTGCAATGGCTTGCACTTCCTTCACCTCTTAGCTGCTTAAGCTGTACCTCAGCTATCTTCCTTCCACTAGCAAACTCAGGATTAATCGACCTGATCAAGAACCTTGGCTCAACCTCCTTATCCAATGTCTAGTAGGCAATACCGCAATAGTCACCATGGTGATAAGTCTTTAACCCTGATATTTCTTGGGGACAAAGATAGTATTAATATAAGTGTAAGCCTAATTACTAAATAGGAAGGTTACAAATCAGTTGGATTCAAATTGGACACAAGTTGCTCTTGCTTTTTACTTAAAGCTCAAATAAGCACACCAAAAGAAACAATCGTGAAGGTTGACACTATGATTCTTCTCAACTTCCAAGAAATAGAATCTTCTAACCTCCTTCGACTATGGGTCTATCCAATGTTAGCTTCTATCCCGTAGAATATAACAACTTCTGTCTATGATCATGATTGCTTTCCACTCCATCACCTATTAACCTTGCATAAAGCACTCTCTCTTGCGCTCATTAGCAACACTTAAATTATTTGGCAGTGCAATCTTTCTTCCATCTTGAAGTTTGCCTTTCATAGATATTCAGCTAAATCTCGTTTAGACTCGGTTTAAAAAAAAGTAGTGTAAATAGTTACGTTGATCGAGTCTTGTCCCTGTGGCACCCTCATTCTATGTATCCCAGACCCTTCATTTTCGGCCAAATATCTGTGTCGACGCAATTCCGATCCAGGTTCGGATCCTGTGTCCGATCCTGCAAAAATGGCAAGTGGATACAAGGGAGTAACGAGAGAGAGAGAGAGAGAGTTAATTTACGGTAATAATATTAAATTGGACAAGGCCTTGCTTTTTAAATATTGTGGCCCAAGTATTTTTGTTACAGTTT
This sequence comes from Lobelia cardinalis, assembly GCA_028566635.1. Taxonomy (NCBI): domain Eukaryota; kingdom Viridiplantae; phylum Streptophyta; class Magnoliopsida; order Asterales; family Campanulaceae; genus Lobelia; species Lobelia cardinalis. The sequence continues at coordinate 9,518,495 of JAOWAN010000049.1, forward strand.
GGAAAGCACTGAAAGTGGACTTCAACCAAGTTTACACACTCTACAGATTGGAAAGCATTGAAAGTGGACTTCAATCAAGTTTACACACTCGCCCCAGTTACTATTAATTTTTAAGATATTGATTGTTGTAAACTGCCATTGTATATTTGCGAAAGGAATGATGATATTAACATGTATAATTTTGGATAAAGGATCTCCACTCCGTATCTTAACTTTGGATACTTTTCAGCCGCATCCAAGGATCCTGATTTTAGAAAAATGCCTCACCCGATCCTCGGGCACATACCCGTATCCGATCCTTCTTGCCGAACCCGGGTAACATAGTCCCCATTAACTACATTCTCTCTTTAGGTTACCAATAGGGCGGCTGAGCGGTTAGAGGGTTATTGTGTGTTGCTTCTTGTTGTGTGAGGTGGGATGCAGTTAGAGCCTCATTCTCTCTTTTTCTTAGTGTTGTTCGAAGCAAGTTTGGTGCACATCGGAATGACTAGGATGCATCTCTTGGCTCTTCCCTCACGTAGGCTAGCCCATGTAAGTTGGAACGACTAGGATGCACATACGCTAGGCCATGGAATTTCATTTGTAAATGTTATCGCATTTTTCGTCCTCATATTTGATATGTGGCTGGGATGTGAGACAAGTTTTGATTTTGAGATGATCTTTAGGTGCGTTAATTTCCTCTTAAAGACTTTGTTCCTCGACTATTTCGTATTTTATAAGTTCATGACGCTCCATGAGCATTTGTTTATGTACTATCCTATGGCATGGCGTCTTTGGTGTATGTTGTTTGTAGTGCGAAGAGATGTTTGCGTTTGGGCTCATTCTCTGCAGAATTTCCCTATGACTAGACATTTGGGTTTCTGGCTTCATGGGATGCTTCAGTGTTGTAGGGTTGTGTTGTGTACAGTTTATCGTTGAATATTTGGATTCCAAGGAATTCTCGGATTTTCAGAGGCCGTGAATTACCTCTCACTTTTGTGGGAGAAAATTTCTTTGCAAGCTTCCTCATGGGCTAGGAGTTTTGGAGCTTTCTAAGGCTTATCTTTAGTAGATTTGTCTAGGGATTGGAGAGTTGCATTGCATTAATTTGTGTGCCCTTTCTATGTTCTTGGTGTTTTCTCTTTTTTCACCTTTTTTGGCCTTGGGTGGATTTCTTGTCCGCTTTCTCAGTAATATCTTTTTTTTTCTAATAATATTATTCTTTTATCCAAAAAAAAAAATTCTTGGTTAGGGAGAGGGGTCGTTCCTTTTGGGATTTCCCATTTCCCGAGGAATTCTAGTTATCGAAAATCCGTCGAAGTTACAAATTTGCTTGATCAACTGTCCTCCTTGGCTCCTTTCATCCCTGTGATAATCCAGATCATTGTTTTAGGCTTCTAGAATCCGCGGGTCTTTACATCGTCAAATCTTTCATAAGACTCCTTAGTGGAGCTCAGATTCAAAATTATGTTCCTCTTCACAGTTTCATTTGGAAGTCCAAGGTTCTGCAAAGTATAAGGCATTTGATTGGTCAATTGCTCTTTTGTGGCAATGATGGTGCCCATAAGGCTTTATCTCCAGATGCGTGTGTCATGTATTTGAGTGGTTAGGCTCGTGATCATTTGTTCCTTCATTGCCTAGTGGCGTGTCATATGTGATCGATCAGACACGATAGTTTGCTTTTGAATATTTGGATACAGAAGGATCCCGGATCTTTAGATATCATGAGTTATCATCTTCCATTCTTTGGAAAAGATATTTTTTCAGGCCTCGCTCGAAAGTTTGGGATCTTTTACAAGCTTGCTGTTTGTTGACTTGGTTAGGGATTGGAAAGCTGTTCTATGTTTCTTTTCGCTTTTTTTGGTTGTATTTTTGTTTCTTAGCCGTCTTGGCTTTTGATGTTTTTGGTGGATCTCTGGTCCACCTCCTTGTGTTTTCGCTTTCTATCTAATACCATTTCTTTTTCTAGAAAAATAATAATGTGTAATTGTACGATTTTCCTACTTGTTGATGATAGAGAGATTGGAGACGTAATCTAGAGTGTTTGGTCATTTATTTTGTTGTTTCGCTGATTTGCATTTACAATTCTTGTGATCATAACAGGGATGGTTGCCAGGACTGAAAGCTGAAGGAGATTTAAATCAACTCCCTACTATTGCAGTAGTAGCATCATATGACACGTTTGGGGCTGCTCCAGTAACTGCTTAATCCTTTTCTTAGTTGTTCAGTTCCTCTACCACTTTATGGTGTTCTAATTTTTTAAAATTTCCCATTTGTGCATCGTCTTATCTTAAGGCGCTCTCCGTTGGATGTGATAGCAATGGAAGTGGCATTGTTGCACTTCTTGAAATTGCTAGGTTGTTTTCGCTCTTATATTCAAATCCTAAGACGAGAGGAAGGTATAATATACTCTTTGGATTGACATCCGGTGGACCTTATAACTATAACGGAACTCATAAGGTGCTTATCTCCTTACTTAAACTTTATCCCGGGAATACTTCTTACAATTTGGTTGTCAACTGATTTTTGTTTAACTTCATCCAGTGGCTTAGAAGTTTTGATCAGCGGTTGCGTGAAAGTATTGATTATGCTATTTGCTTGAACGGCATTGGTTCATGGGACAATGAGTTATGGCTTCATGTATCTAAGCCTCCAGAAAATGCAAACATAAAGCAAATTTTTGAAGTGAGCAAATAAGAACTCTAGAGAAGTACTAAAGAAATTTTTTAGGTGCTTTCAGCTGGCAAATGATGTTTCGGTGTTTCCATGTGTAACTGGTTGATTCGTTGCAGGGTTTCTCTGATGTAGCAACAGAATTGGGTGTCAAAGTTGGTCTGAAGCACAAGAAAATAAATATTTCTAATCCTCGAGTAAGTGGATATCCTAGTTTTGACAGTAAACATGGCCATTAGTTTTTTTAGTTAGTTTAAGAAACTTAAGTGCAAGACATCAAGTTGTAATTGTGCTTACGCATGTGAAATGAAACATACAAGTGCTTTTCCATTTCCTTGATTAGCGTAATTATAAGCTGATTAAAATAGAAAGGCGAAAAAGGATTCAAGTAGCCAAATTCAAGTATGTGGGACGAAGGGTCAGTTGAGCTGTGTAATTAGCTAAAGTTTTTTGTTGAGCAAATAGATAAACAAATAATAATAATTAGCAGAAGGTTTAGTTCTTATGTTGTTGATGTTAGGCCCTATTCCTGATCACCTCTTATGTACTGTTCCACTTGCTTGAAAATGTGGGTGTTCTGTGAAATCGCGCAGTAACTGCTAGCAAAACGCATTCTTGAAAGGCCTTAGTTCTGTGCTAATGGTACTAACTTGCTGTAGGTAGCATGGGAGCATGAACAGTTTTCAAGGTTGAGAGTTACTGCTGCTACAGTTTCGGGACTTTCAGTGGCACCTGAATTGCTGGAAAGCTTTGGAAGTCTGGTTGATAATAGGTGTGGAGCCTTAGCTATATCATTTTTACTGCTAGGTCTCATTCAGCCTCGGACAGCTGATATACATTTTTCTTTTTCTTGTCTTTCTGTGCACAGACAATTTGTTAAGGAAGCTGCAGTTGTTCGAAGTGTCAAGTTAGTAGCTGAGAGTCTAGCGGTAAGGTTTTGAGTTACACAACAGACTTTACTTACCAATCCTATAAAGAACATGCACAAACTCATTCCTTTTTGCTTTCCTTTGTTCCACATATCACTGTTTAACCAAGAAAAACTGTGCATTTCAGTCTCTTCTGCACAAACCCTAGTCTTCTTCTGCTGTTCATTTTCCTTTTCTATGTTTCTTTATGCTTGCGCCGCAATACCACAAGAGTGCAGGGAACAAGGCTTCTTGCCACATGTGGATGGCCAGTTTATATTTAAATACTTCCCCTCAACTTTCCTATATGCTTATGCTGATGTGCCGTCCGTTTTCTCTCTCTGTTGGGGTTACTTAAATGGTGACACATAATGGATGTTGTGCATGCATATGGTCACATGGTGATGATATACTGTAAATTCAAAAAAGAACAAATATACTCCCTGTCCCAAAATGAAAGAACAAAAAATGTCGCTCATTTTGCGACAGAGGGAGGTATACTTTTGGAGCCAGTTTAATTCGGATGTGCCAAATATCATTTGAAATGGTAGTTAATCCTATATTTGACTTTGGGTGATGACTTGATGGTAGTTAATCCTGATATTTTCACTTATACTGTTTTTATTCAAGCACGACATATTGCGATGCCAATATTTTCAACCATATGATGCCTGATAATACATATGCAGTCCCCACACAATACTGGCTATTTACCTTTTATTGGCAACCTTTATAATTGTAATGATTATCAGGTTGCTTTTTATATTTGAAAATGGCCGCATGTCCAGCAAAATTTAATTTTAGTATCAATCAATATATCTGATTCCTTTCTGATTTCTAATTAATTCTTCTTATATCCTATACAGAGGCATGTATATGGTCAGCAGGGAAAGAACATTAATATATTTGCGGATAATAGCAGTTTAGCTGTTAGTCCATCTTATGTACAGTCTTGGCTTGACCTTTTATCTGTAACACCTCGAGTGGCACCCTTTCTTTCAAAGAATGATGTTTTTGTCGCAGCGTTGAAAAAGGTATAACTACTTTTAACCCTGATAATTTACTAGAATTTATTCATTTATTCATTTGGCTTTTGCAGATTGTTGTTTTTGCACTATGTATAGATGTTGAGAGCCTTTAAATGTAGAGTAGTAAGCTTTAATGAATTACCAGGATGTGAGCACATTCGGTTATGTTTGGACGGAGAAGCTTAACCGTCGAAACCATCAACAGTGATACGTAGATTAGATTTTCATACGCAAGCAACAAAGTCTAAAATCAAGTCAGATTGGAGAAGCTCTTTTCTCAAGTTTATGGGGTTATATTTTTATTTAATTGCAGGAATTAGCTGATCATGTTGCAGAGGTGAATGTGCAGCATGATGTTCTTGATGGGATGTTCACTTTCTATGATTCAACAACTACGAGACTACACATTTATCAGGTAGTGACATATGTCTCTCTCTTCCCACATGCATTTGTGCATTTACTACTCTACTAACATGTGTTCTACACTGTGCCTGGAGGCTGGTATAAGGAGCTTATAAACTAATAATCTTGTTTAATTTATCTTTTTCATCTATCAAATTTTATAGCCCCATAAAACTTACATTTTGATCGTTGTGTCAGTGCCCCAGTGACAAGATAAGACTGGTGTGTAAATTGGAAAATCTAACATTTGAACAGAAAAGTTGAAGAAGTAGATTGAGGTGCTTAAATAAAATGTAAATGGCGTATAACATAAAGTTAAAAGCAATGGGTTATTGGGCAGCCTTCATACCTGTTTTACTTTATGATAGGCAACTACAAAAGAAAAAGTCAATAAGAGAATGAAGGTAAAGGAAATTATAATACTAGGGTGGATGTATGGTAAAACTGGAAAAATGAAGAAAGTTGAAACAAACACATTTGTGATTGGGTAAATAGATTACTTCCCAATAGTGCCTTACTTAGGAAGGGTGATTATATCAATTTATTATGTAGGAAGGGTGATTATAGTAATGTCAATGCTAGAGGCATGGGAAGATTGAAACTAACATGATCAATGATAATTAAAAACAATATAACTGAGTATGATTTAACTGTGATTGCTTTGGATAGTCATATAACTGGATGGTAGAAAATAGTTCTTGGAGTTGAACCCAAGTAATTACCTAATAACAGAGGACTTGTGAATGGTCATCGTTGTGTTATCTTCCGGAGTGTTCAACAGGAATTAAATAGCTACATGTTTGACATCATAGTCTTCTTCGTCTAGGCAAGGGGCTGGAAATGTTAAACTGATGATGAAAGAAATGATCAACTTGTTTTATCCTAATATTCCTTGTTTTGCCTTCAACCCTGATTTGGAATCTTTAGTTTGTAGCATGTTTTGCCTTCAGCTCCCATGTACACAGGTAGTGAAATGATAGGAAAATCAAGAGTCAAATGGCGAGCAGTACACTAGTAGAAAATCTAGAATGATTTGAGAGCAGAGTGCATTTTGCCAATGAAAAGACTAATATATCACATGATTTATTGCCGCAGGTTGCCAGCATGGCTTTTGACTTGCTGTTGCTACTACTTTTGGGATCCTACTTGATTACCCTTTTCTGTTTTCTTGTTATTACCACAAGGGTATGATTTCTGAATTTAGTCCACTCCCTGGATAGCGTGTTTCTTTTTTTAGTATATTGATGAATAGAACTTTACACATATTTCAAAATTATTATTTTTTAAGACTGGCATATACTAAATACCAAGCCTCAAAGGTAGGGAACAAACATACTGACTGAAGATATCTCTCAACAGGGTGTTGATGATCTTATTAGTGTATTTCGTCGACCTCCCACTCGTAAAGTGAAGACAGCTTGATGGCTAGATGAAATGAAATCACATAACGCCACAGCATTCTTGCAGTTTTGGCACTGTGGTTCAGTCTTTAACAGCTTGGAGATTGGAACCCTCCTTAGATGATGGCTTCTACTCTTTAGGTTACTTGATACAAGGTTTCATTTTAGTGTTTGGCAATAGAGTACTTTCGTGTAATTTATTTGGCTAGCGGATCTTGAAATTTCCAGAAAATTTTGGTGACATGTAACTTGAGCCATGTAATCATCCTGTAGTCGGCTCCTTTACAAAGAAAGATTGCGGTTCAACTGTGTAGGACAGGTCTCCAGCGAGATAAAATGCGTGAGAATGTAACTGTCATGGATGGGTATAGTTTTTTAGGAGAAAGTCATTTATCAGGCATTGTTAACTGTACTTGCTTTTCATTTAACTATTGTTTACTGGGTACTTAATGGTCACAATGTTGGAACCAGTTTTAGGGTGATTGAGATCTAATCACTTCCGAACCTTTTGCCGATTTAGTAGCATGTTTTACTTGTACAACTTATCTCTTCTTGCTTAAAGACCTAAAATAGTTGTGTTTTCTCCCATGTAATCAATGAAAGAAACAGACGTTCTGGGAAAACCACGAAATAGTGCAACGACACGCCTTCATCGACGTGTCAGTTGCAAGCAAATATTCATCCCCGGAAAATTTGCCTCTGAAGATGATGGCGTAATTTTTCTTTTCAGACAAGCTATAGCACTGCGAAACAAATACCATATGATAATGAATTTGTCAGATTTTACATTGTAATCTAGGATGAATTTAGCACATTACATAATGACTCTGCTCATTGTATTCTCCCTCCGTCTCAAATGAGGAAGAGTTAATTTGGGGAAAAAGAACCATGAGCAAAGAAGCTCCTCTGGAGAAGAAACAAGAGGTATCCTGGAGTGTCAGGCCACCTAAAAAATGTTAACAAAAATAACCGACGAGTCTTTGGATTATCCCATATGGCATCCGAGAATGTGCTTGGGCTACAACCATAAGGGGGTAGATACATCCCAGACTACCACTCGAGAATGTGCTAGGGCTACAACCATAAGGGGGTAGATACATCGCAGACTACCACAAGATTCAGATTAGGGAAACACTTCAAAGCAGAACATTTCATGTTACTCCAGCATTTCTGTTAGAAAACAAGGAAGCAACCGAATGCATGTTTTTGGCTATGACACGCACAAAAAAATTGTTTTGGGGGCTATACTCGACCTAAATAATATAAACTGAAACAAGTTTATGCTGTCAGACTCTGTAATCATGCCATAAAAGTGTACAATTGATTTTAGAAGATGCAACAACAGAAAAGGAACAGAACCAGATAAAGTTTATATATTAAAAGAGAGCTCACTCCAGCTAGTAAAGTCGGTATAAAATTCTATACAAACTTAAAAGACCCTACACAAGATTTTATAACTTGAATGACTGCACAATGAACAGAAACTCGCTTTCCCCACTCATTTTTGTTCATGGGCTAAAACAGTAGACCAAAGAAAAAAAAAACAGGAATGAAACTTGAACTAATCACGACTGATGTGCATTTACGAGAGCTCGATGAACCATGTCAATGAATTGATTGTCCTGCCATTCGTCAAACCAACATATAATCAGTTACTACATTTGCTGAATGCAGGCATAACAATTCCCAAATAGTGGACTGACCTAAGAACTATCAAGCAATGCAGGTAAAGCACCACAAATAGAAATTTGTAAGAGAAAAGACCGTGCATTCAGGCAGCTGCAATTTATTATCTACTAAACTACTAATAATCGGACATCAGAGAGTTAGAAGTTACACCTATTTTCCCACCCAAAACCTTGGAAATAGAGGCAGAAGCATATCATCAAGGGGTCTACGACTCTCCGGGTTCAACATCAAGAAGAGAGCACATGCGTTCAAGTTGAACATCAAACATGAATAAACACAAGCTATAAATGATCAAGGAAACTGAAACCTATTCTTCGTGTTTCACTTGAAGCTTATGCTATGTTCACTAACTCCACTGTATCACAATTCAAATATATCATGTATTGGCCAACTATCTCCGTCCTCACTCCTTTGCCTTCCTTAGCTCTACCCATATTCCATCTGCCAAATCCGGCTGGTTTTCCAGATTACGGATCAGGGTAACATAGGTTAAAACTGCTGTACAACAATTCAGGGACCAAATGTGGTCATAATCTGTTTGAACTCGCTAAACACTGGCCTCCTCAAGTTAAAGCCATCTAGCTATTTTCAGTATTAAAGGAGTAACAATACCTATCAAAGTTGTAAGCTTCACACTCTTGCGCAACAACAAAAAGATTAACTGAACTGAGAAAAATATGCCGCCATAATATGACGATTATGGTACTGACCATGTCCATACACAAAATTTCTGGGTTCTGATTAAATATTTCCTAGTTTAATACTCCCTCCGCTCCAAATAAGAGTCCCCTGCCCATTTGCACATCATTTGATGCAAAACAAAACTTGCGGACACAATTAAATTGAAGGTGGGTCCAAATGAAGTTTTTGGACACAGGCTGTCTCTTTTATACTACAAAAGGAAAGTGGACACTTTTTTTGAAACACCCCAATAAGGAATAGTGGCACTTATATTGAAACGGAGGGAGTACTTAATTAGGATTTGTAGGGATTACTAAGTGTTGGGGAATATTTTAACCTAGTTGTGTTAGTAACTTTTCAGCTACTTCAAATTATTTACAGATTTCAGTAGGGTAACCCCCAACATTAATTGGATCTGTATATAACTTATCGCAATGCTTACGCACTTTGCAGCCCGAGGACATTGTGTGCAAGGGAGAACAAGTCATAGTTTGCGAAACCAGGATTAAGACCAAATATATCACCGTAACATGCAAATAAGTGGTTAAAGTTTTCATCATCACGTAGGTCCATTAAAGTTCTTTAATATATATGCATACATGTACATATATGAATGTGAAACAACAAACATACCTGAACAAGTACCAGAAGTGCATCACGTACTTTTTCTCTGCTAATTACAGGTCCATAGTTTGTAGCAGGAGTAGAGCTCGGAGTGACAAATGGCGGAGGGGTAGGTGGAGGAAATGGCTGAAGCAATGGAGCTCCGTATGGGCGCTGTACATTCCCGTGAGGATGAAGCGGAGGAGCAGTAGGAACAGATGATGATACAGGCGGCATAATTAGTGTGGAAGATGAAGGTGGACCAAAAAAGGTTGATGGTTTTACAAGATTGGTAACCCGGTTGCTATTGCTGGACTCATGTGCATCGAGTAGAGGCATCAAAGGTGTAGATGTTGAAAGAGGAACTGAAGTCGCGATCGGAATCGGTGCTGATATAGTTGCGGGAACAGGACTGGGGGAACGAGAAGGAAGAGGTATTGCTGTAGAAGATTGGTAAGGCTGTCCAGGAATTGGGACATTTGAAGAGTTTCCCATATTCATTGCCGTCTGGTATATGTAAGCTTATGTCAGACATCATGCTTGTAAATAAATTAATAGAAAGAAGAAATAAAAATCAAATATTCAACAATACAAGCACATATATATAAGCAATGAAGTTTTGACATGGCCAACTTATGTACCATGAGGTATAAAAGCAGAGGGTTGGGAGAATCAACAGACTACTAAAATATTATCTTTGCAGACAAATACATTGTCGCAAGATTACAGAGACTATTGAGTAACACAAAAAGATATAGGTCGCAACTTACTTAAAAAAGATTGATGGGGCTATCCAAACATTACTGGTCACTATAACAAAGTTAACCACTTATTACCACAGAATCTCGCAGAACTTTGGGCCTGGCTTCATCTCAACTTAAATCACAGGAAAACTCATAAAATCAAATTCAAGAAAGTTAACCAGATGACTGAAGAAATTTCCGGAGTTTGTGTTCTAAGCAAGTTCCAATCAAATTGCATCTAGAAACCTACACTCCACTAGAACAATCAAGAACAAGATGTATTCAGAAATCTGTGATGCCACTTCTAGTGAGAGTCGAACAAACAAGAGAATCAAAAGCAACCCAATCCTCATCGTGAAATGACATTCTTCTAATTTTTCCTCTGAGCTCTGAAATATTCTAGAAATCGTTTAGTTGTTTCAATACCTCTTTTTAGAATAATTCTAGTGTGTTACTGCTTACTACTATATTTGCCTTGATATATCATAAGATAAATTGAGTTTGTGTTAGGAGATTAAGCTAAATCCCCCAACATTATACTGTCCTAGTCCTAGCTTCACTAATCTCATCTACTGTCACATACCATACATGGTATCAGACTGCAAGAGGGAAGTCTCAATTTTAGTGTATTTTTTTCTAATATCTTGGATGGTGCTCAGTATCATAGGAAGCAATATGAATCAATGCTCATTCTCCAGAAGATTCAGTGCCTGCCTTCATCTTCCAGACTTGGCAGGCGAAACTTACTATTTTATTCTCAAACTAAAGAAATCAGAACTTGATCCCATGACCGTCTGTTTATCATATTTTACTCGAGATCCACCAATGTTAGGTTAAAGTCTCAAAAGTGAAATGTCCATCAAGGATAACTCCCCTATCGATGATCTATCATTCCTTATCGCTTGTACAAAAAAGAGGGAGAAGTCCTAACCAAAAGTCAATTATTTGTACAACTCTTTGCATCCTTTCTACCATGCTTCTTTTCCATCCCCGTCCTCTATTTCTCTTCCCTAGGGTTTTGACCTGCTATTCCTTGTCCAAAATAAAATGAGGCTTTGATATAAGGGAGAAAGCTTTGAAAAAAGCCTAGGTACAGTACAAGGGCGCAAGCTTGGCAAAAATCTGGGCCTGCGGAGTTTACGCACTGGGGACTCGTGGCATTAGTTCTAAGGTGATAAAGCAGGATTGTGAATCTTCGAGACTGTGCGTGCTTCTAATATTCTATACCACAATATGAACCTGGGGCTCATTAGAGAATCGAAAAACAATCAAAGACATGTTCATCATCATACCCATCGACATACCACGACCTTTCATCAGTTCCCAACAGTATACCAGGATGCACTCAACGCACACCATCAAGCACTCATCTGTTATAGTCATCTAAATAACTGTATTCTTATTACGTCTGAATGCCATGTCAATTTCCAACTATGTAACATGGTGACTTCAAAATGGACATAGTGATGTGAGATACACTTCGAGTATATATACCCATGGAATACTCCCGTGTGCTTTTCAGATAAAGCCGTACATATCCGGATAATAGTACTTCCTTTCAGGCTCATTAGGTCAGACTTGGTGCAACAAGAGAAAGAGCCCTTGCAAACCAGTGATATGGTGAGGAGTCTTGGAATGAGCCTCTCCAAAATAGATATAATGCTGCCTAAAACTAACCTTCCCTATGACCTGCCTAGTGTACAATCCATCATAGATAGTGCGGGATCAAGATTACAATTTCTCATTCCTTAGGGCTTTGTCGATCTTTGCAAATACCACAAGTTGTTCTAGATAATTTCTCGAGCAGAGCACTAGATAAAACCCAATGTTGTGTTGAAAAGAAGATCTGTACATGGGCAGACACCAGTATTATTCTTGTGCTCTAGGATTTCTTCTCCAAGTTTGCTGCCACAGGGTAGATGAAAGCAGTAGAGAAACCAATTGCTATAGTGTGCGTAGAAAGTTTTGCCGATAGAAAGCAAAGGGGGATTGTTCTCGGTCAATTTTTCTTTTATGAAAATCTTTCTACGTACTCATCTGCACAACTATTAGGGAACTCGTATGAAGATAGAATACTAAAATATATGTTATAGAGTACTAATAGTTATTTGTATCCTTGCAGTACCCATATCCATATTTTTTGAATTTTGATGTATCGTCATACTTGCACCAAGATTGATGCTTCATAGCTTGCCAGAGTCATCTATGAGGCCTTTCACCTTCATACGCCATCAGCATATGTCATTAAGGATGGCAATTTATCCGAACCAGCTCCAAATTAGTCGTAATCCGCGCTGATAGGGCAGGGTTGGTACATAATTTAAAAAACCCATCGGGGTTCAGTTTAGCTTGATGATCGACCCAACCCGTCTAGCAAATACCTGTACTCCTTAAATACTTTTGTACTATAATACCCCTATATCTATTGTTAGTTGCATATTTTAGCCTATATATATAGTATTTGGCTAGGGTTTGGCATTAGACATTAATCTCAAATCTACCACTCATTCTGCAGACTCACCACGGCTCTTCAACCCTACTTCCTCTCCATCCAACAGCAGCAACGGCGGCGGCAGCAGTACTTCCCTCCAGTAGCAGTGAAGGCATGGCAATTCTCCACTAACTCTTTATCTTTTGCCTATTGTCGATCAATCGTTTTGGTCCGTTGGCCCTTTCCCTCTCGCTCAGTGTTACGTCACCTGTTCCATTCAGCTACAAGTCTTTCCATGTTTGGTTGCCCAACGATCATCCAAATAATTTCAGAGGAAACAGAAACAATCAGAAACTAAATTAGTCTCGAGAATTGGATCGAGGATCTATGCCTTGCGCTGCAAATCAGAGTTTTCAATGGGTTGCATTTTCTTATGTTTCGATTCAATTGGTATGCGTTTCGATTCAATTGGTATTCAGCACTCCCTCCGTCCCAAAATGAGTGTCAATTCGAGTCATTTTGGTCAACTTAATTAACCATTGACCAGAAGTATATACAAAACTTACATCTTGAGGCGAATATATACCAAAATTTTCGATAAGTTACTTATTATTCTTACGATGACAAGAATATTAGAATCCAAAACATGATACATATTTTGTAATTAATTTGATAAGATTTTATGTTGACTTTTAAACAAGAAAGATTGACACTCATTTTGGGACAGGGGGAGTAACAGATTGACTAAATTCTAAACTGTTTGTTTAGGATTGTTACGTCGCCTGTTCCATTAAGCTAGGAGTCTTTTCATCTTTCGTTGCCCAGGACCATCTACATAATTTCAGAGGCTACAGAAACAGATCTGAAAATAAATCAGTCACGAGCCTTGGATCGAGGATCTATGTCTTTGCGCTGCAAATTAGGGTTTTTGATGGTTTGCATGTTCTTATGTTTCGATTTGATTGGTATATAGTAATGGATTGACACAATTCTCTACTGTTTGTTTAGGATAGTTTGTTTGCAGGGATTGGTTTGGAGTTTACGTATGGGGTGGGGTGGGATCGGAATTTCCTACTTGCGTGGCCGGGGCAGGAAAGTTTACATAGGCAATCCCTTCAAGAGGGCCTCTGTTTGGTATCTGGATCCTAAAAAACTTGATACTAGTGACTTGGGACTAATGCGAAGACCCTATAAGATTTCCCCACATCGGTGTGTGATGCGTAGAAGCTACTTAAGTTCCATGATCACTTATAGAAGAAGCCCATTTGCCATGTCATCCTTCATAGATTTGACAATAGAAACAAAGACTAAGTGCATTTGCTGAGGGATAAAATAGTTTTGGAGAGTACAAGACAGCCAAGGATCATAAATCTTGACAAGACCATGACCTTGTGAACAGCAAAATGGTCCCAATCACAAATCATGACCACAATTCACACTCAAATTATCCTGCAAATAATTTTAGTAATTATCTCAAGCACAAAGCATAGCTGACGAATCGTATCACGTTGAAAATAGCATGACAAACCACATTCTTAGGTTGTTTGCTTACACTGAAGAAATTCACAAAAGAAGGATCATCTGGAACATCTGCAATGGAGGAGGTAACTGTTGGTGATGGCTCCAGTGGACCATCCATTACAGCCATGCTAGGGACTGCTTCCAGTTCTTCAAATTCACTACATCAGAAGGATATACTATATAAATATCAATGCAATACGCGATAAAAACACACTATGTGATTCTCATCTAAGTTCATTAGCGAAGAAAGCTCTAAATTGCAGAATCTGATTATGAATTCTACAGGTAGACAAGGGCTGAGGACTTCCGGTAACCACTCAACCAAAAACCCAGAAACACTAAAATATCGTCAAAGCCCAAAGCTTTAGGCCAGATATACAAAACTGCTATGCTATTGAGGCCTCAACAGAATAAACTTAAAAAGTAAACATCCCATTAAATATAGAAGGTCTAAACACACAGTTTCAAACATTTATGAAAGGCATGTACAGATTATCAACTTGTACAACCCACCATTGAAAGAATTACCTTTTCGTTGCAGATAGTTTTGACTTTGAAGGCACCTTTGAGTATGCACTTAGAATCCTAGAAACACCACAAACATGATTATCTCAGTAATCAGATCCATGAACAAAAAACACCTTAAGAAGATTAGCAAGCAACATATCGGTATAAAAAATACGAGAAGAATGCTGCACAAACATACTGCATACTCCAAAGAGAGATTGAAGGATTAGGATGTTGATGAAAAATGTAGCTGTACTATTTTTTGGACGTCAGACAGACTTTTTAACTGAGCATAAGACTAGTCAGTAATGCACTTGTTTCATGTTAAAATCATATCTTACCATCTTCGTTAGATAAGGTTGTTCTGATAAGTTGGTGATTAAGAAGATAAATTCATCTCGATAGCCAGCATCAGCATCATGTTACGTAACTGTTAATATTTTCTCCAAATCTGGATAATCATGGCACTTATTTTTCATGTTTTAATGAAACTTCTAGCCTCAATAATTTGAGATAATACTCAACTCAGTCTTAGTTCTGCTCACTTGGGGTTGCCTGCATGAATTATTTTCAGCCATTCAATTCGGTCCAAGGCAACGTTATTCATATATTTCTTAATTGCTAATGTCCCATGTTAATTTTGATCTTCCCCTACCTTTAGCTCAATTGATACTCATACTGCTACACTACCAAACGGGTGCACTAAGCTGCAGATGTTGTATGTGTCCAAATTCTTACACGATTTTCTCATTTTGTTTCCTATTGGAGTGGACTTTTACCGTCTCACAAATTTGTTCCTCGGGAATTCTGAAGTGTACAAGTTGTGGTGGAGTTTATCAAGTTTGATAGATAATTACTTTTCATGTTTTTAAAGTAAATTTGGCAGTGAGACTATCTCAAACGTACAGTTAAAATAGTCAACTTAATGCGGCTTACGTTGCTCAACCTATTTCATACTGACACACACCTCCAAGAGCGGTTGTAAAGTTTCGTAATCTTATCAGTATATCAAGCCAGAAAATGGATATAAATTAGGTCAATTCCTCATCTCAATTTGCTATTTTGCCTCTACCTTTCCTTGATCTCTGGGTCAATTCCTCATCTCAATCTGCTTTTTTGCCTCTACATTTCCTTCATCTCTTTAGTTTTCTTGCATGGCATCACATCAATGATCTCATTTGGAGTAAGAACAGCATTAACTTTTGTGCTCTGTCATTCTTACCCCAACTTAACAGCTGACTATTCTTTAGGATTGTTTATCGCACAACTGGCACCTGGATACCCTCAGCTAAAGCCTTCAGGTCAGAGTATTACGTATTCCCTGGTAGTTTTGCCACGCGTTGGGGCGTTGCAGTTCATGCTAGCCTCTTAGTACCAATATAACAATCCTTAATGTCCTTGCATTTCTGTCTCCTAGATCCATATTTCTTTTTTTTCTCATGCCATGCAGCAATTATTAAAGGGGCCACGGATGTTTCCAGTGAGACCGTTTTGAAGCAATCTCGTTGAAGCCTTCATTGCGTAATTGTTGGACATGAAAGTAGCTTTCTTCGCTCGGACAGCAGCCTGGGAAGCTATACTTGTGATAGCCTTAGGAAACACTGAAATGTGTTGGTGCTTGGTGTTGCACATGCAAAAGGGACGGAGAGGTGATTAACCATCTTCGTTAGCAATGTTAAGTGGCCAGGCTGGATCACCGCTCTTGTGTTATTCTGTACTGCATGGGTGATGCCAAGAACAAGTAAACTCTTCTTCTCACCTTGGTCAGAAATACACCCGAGTTAGGTGAGAAATAGGTTGTCCACCACAAGCTCCACCTCAGGACTTCTATGGTGAAGAGATGTGATGCAAATGTGAGAAGTTCAATGCTGAAGTTGTTAAATTTTATGTCTTTTCCACAGAGCTCCATTGTTGTGAATTTTGTGAAGGATTTTTGGTTGGGAGCTAGACGTATATCCTTCTTGTGGTAGCTCTTTTTGACAGGGTGGGTTTTGCTCTCCTTTCTGGATTTTTTTTGTTTTGTATAACCCTAGTGTACAAGAGTTTCACCCCTTTGAAGTCCATTCTAATAGAATTTACTTAACAAAAAAAATTGTGGACAAATGATTGATTGGGAAGCTAATAACAAGCATTCCACAAACTGACTGCAAGCACTTCACTTTCTGTTACATTGGACCACTCCAGGCTAGCACAATATCTTCGCAAGTGTACTCACTTCTTCTGTAAACCTACAAGGATTCTCTCGCTTTAACTCCAACTACATTGTTGGCAGAGCAAGCCGAACAAATCTATTTGTGAAAATACACCAAATGTTTA
The DNA here is from genome assembly GCA_028566635.1 of Lobelia cardinalis. Lineage (NCBI taxonomy): Eukaryota > Viridiplantae > Streptophyta > Magnoliopsida > Asterales > Campanulaceae > Lobelia > Lobelia cardinalis. Next base: position 9,535,376 of record JAOWAN010000049.1, read on the forward strand.
TTTAGCTTTAAAAAATAATCGGTCTTGTTTAGTACGACCGATTACAAGATCGATTATTCTGCCAAGTCTACGAGGAGTCTGAAAGACAAGAAGTAAGGAAACACCATATGTTTATGTAGTGAAAATACAAACAGGGCCTAACGTACAAGACCTTGCAAAGTGTATACCAATTACCAACAGCAGATGATAGGCATGCATCATCTTAATAACTCTTCACGAACGTGTACATTAGCAGCACAAGACAGACAAACTTTCTTATTTGCAGCTTAAACGGGGATCTAAGGGCAAAACGAAGATGAGGAGCGAGTAGAATGAAAAGGAGCAGTGGGAAGTCAAGATTTGTGTTGTGTCTCATGTTCACATCCTGCATTACAACTTCCAAGGAAAAAATATATGCAAAAGAGTAGCAGCAAGGGCCTTTCAAGTATTTGAAAAACGATTTCCCACCATACAAAGCATTTTTTCTCCTCCTCCTAATTCGAGCAATAACACCAATTTGCTCCTTTGTATAAGATCTTTCCACTAGGCCCCTTTTTGCTGGAATGATATAATCTTCCTATTATCCCAACATTTGAAACACTTTAGAGACTATGATTCATATATCCAGTGGCTCAAAAGAGAAAAGAAATAGAGAGAGAGAGAGAGAGAGAGAGAGAGAGAGAGAGAGAGAGAGCTCCCTCACCCTCAATATACTACAAATAAAACCAAAATTTCAAACTGCTAAACCAATAATGGTTGTATCAGAATTAATCAACCATTAGCAATTTACTTTTCAAAACATAGTATTTGTAGTTCTTCCAGTCTTCTACCTTGATCCATGACAATAGATATTCTACATGCAGATTCACTTGCGCTAATTTTCTTGTTACTTCAATCAGCAAAAGTTGCTCCTCAGAAGCTTCAACTACCGTCTAGGCACCAGATTCTTCATTATTTACTTTACATTAGCTAAGTCACCAACGAATTTAACAACTCTGTTATTTTCTAGCGCATAAGCAATTAAAGATTCCCAATTAAACATCTATTGGAGTTTAAAGACACCATCTACCCAAACATTACTTACTCAACCAAAAACTGACCAGCAGATCCAGGATGTGAAAAGATACTCACACGACTAACTCAGTTTCATATTATGCTTTTTACCGCAAAAAGATATAGCGAGATGTCAAATAAGTTCATGCACTACCCTTGCATGAAATCTGTTCTCAACATGTCTGCTGATAAAAATCATCCATGTTTTAATGTAATAATAAGGAACAGAGAAAGAAAAACAAACCACATATACACACACATGCATCTATACATATAACAAGATTTCCATCCATGATGCATGCTAAACAATACCTGCTGAATAGATTTGCAACCTCTTCACATTCACGTGCATTATAGAACCATATGCCATTTACTTCTTGGGATGCATTTCGATACAATAGATATGGAACCTGAACTTCATACTCAAAATCACCCAACAGATTCTCCACTAAATTATCTGCACATACCAGAAAATTCACTCCTTTAGCATAAAAACTTCGAAAATGCATTATCAGATATAAAAAAACACTAGTTCATAATTAAGAATCATGTCTGCAATTCAAAGATGCATCACCATATAGCTTTAAATCAATTACACACAAGTCACAGTTACCTAATTCTTTTCTACACCCATCTTCCGGTTTTTTACCTCATTTCATAATGAACAAGCCTAAGATGAACACAAACTTTTCCTAAACTAACTTCTCATTGACAGAAGCAGAAATTCAGGGTCAAAGACAAACCTAACCACATGTGTTGGTCTAGATACACAAATTATGCATCTTTAAACTTAGTACAGATTTCAACTGATACTGCAGCTAGCAAGCAACAAAAATAGTAGTTCAGAGATGCAATAGTGTATTTTCCTAGTTTAATATGCAAAAACTAAAGTTAACAAGATCTTCTTATGTTTCAATGATATAAGAGTATGGCTATGTTTACACTTTCAGCCTGATTTCAGTTAATGTTAGGGCAGTTGTTTAAATATGACTAATGGTCAGTCTATTACTTCTTTAACTTCAGTAATATACTTGTTGGTTCATGTACTTCTTCCCGGTACGCATGTTTCTTATACTTCTATATACATGAACAAGGAAGATAAACGCAACTCAAAAGATTGATGGACAAATACTTTAGAACTCAATGTTTTTCTAATGGAGTAGCTCAGATCATATCTTCTGGTGATAGGGAACAGCGGCAGCAGCCTAAAGTATATAAGAGAATGCCGAACGGTGTTGACTCCAAGACCCAAGTTCTCATAAGGAAGCACCATGATAACCGGGAACAAGTTTGGGAGATTTTCCTGTCAATTGATCACGTGTATTTATTTTTTATAAATCCAGATTTTTCTCGACTTTTACATAACGGGCAGTTCTGTAATTATGGGCTGTCAGTTTAAAGTTTTTGGGTTAGGCTTTATGTCCTTTGATGATTATGAGTCCAGTCTAACTCTAGTAGTAGGTTTGACTTATTTCCATATTCAAGTCAGCTTAGGGTTGAGTTAGCTGAAGCTAAACGGTTATGCATCATCTAGACAATGCTAGTTCTTCTACATGGACTACCTCAAACTTCTGAATATTTTAAGAATTCATCCTTTAATAGCAATCTCAAAGATAAGCCTCAAGCATGAACATCCATCCCACCCAAGTAGCTCAAACATCACTAAATTCACCATCCCCAGTCTGGTTCAATGCACCACAACACATAGCTTAAAACCCCACAGTTTTTCTTACCCTACTTCATTGCACAAATTTGTTTGCCTCTCATTAAGCCCATAAAACCTTAAAACATTCTAAAGTTTTGTCTTGGTCACCCAGACAAGAACATCAAGGCAGGATGACAAGACCACTGGGCATATATGTGGTTCTTGCCACTGCAACTTTCTCCTCATCATACATGTCTACTGTCTGCAATTAAGATGGATTACGTAGTAATTTTCTATCATGGTCTTCTTTCAAAGTTTAAGATGCGAGTGATAATTTGCTTTCTTTCCATGAGCAAGTGATACGTGTTTAAAGGCTGACAGTAAATAAATCATACAAGGAGAAAGTTAAACAATATAAAAAACTTGGAAAACATCGACTATCTTATAGTAAAACTATACATTCTATAAAATTACCGCTGAGAAAAAAAGCCAAAAAAGTACTAACCTGTATTTCTCCTGTTCATAACAATAAACTGGAAACGAGGTTGAGTGTTCCTAAAACATCAGAAAGTAGCAGTCAGTGACCTGCATAACTAATAGTTACCATGGAATGAGATGCTTATTACAGACTAGCTGACATCAAATTATCAACTGCTTAGACTTTAGTACATCAGGCCTATGTTACCTCGACTCTTCACTTTTACCAAAGCACCCGTGTCCAACCGACATGACATGGGTGTGGACGTAGCTATTTTACACTACATTTGGAGCCAAAAACTCTTAACAATTTACTAGGAGTCAGTTCGTTTGTAAAGTTCAAAAATATAAATACCCACTACCGACAAACAGTTACATAGTGGAGTAGTAATTATATTGAACAAATTCCTTATGAGACCAGTTATTGACTAGCAAAATCAGAGGCAGACAGGCAGGAGTGAATTGTGCCGTTAAACCACAGCACAAATCAATACATGATCTCTGAAGTAAAGAAAAATTAAAGAAAGTTTGAATTAAGTGCCGGCCTAAAGGATGTAGTAGTTAAACCACATATATAGCATGTTATGCCTCGATAATGACATTTTTGCGAGCTGCAATCGACTAACATAACCTTCCTCAGACACTCTTTATAAGCCCCTGATCATATCAAGTTGAAACCATATATTTGACAAGTTCCAAAGCCAATAAGATGTTCGTAGCATAAGATAATACAAAATTTACCAGAAATAGGTGCTTAGCAATTTTTTAAGAAAATAGTAGTAAAACCTAAACAAAACCCTAGAGGGGTTATACCTTTTAACGACGAATAAGGATCCTTCGACATCCTTGCGACTCTGCAAAAACAGAATCACACGTAATTAGAAACAAAAAGGCAATCAATCAATAAATCAATCAGATAACAACAGAGGGAGAGAAAGAGGGGAGGGCGGGGTGACCCACCCACTGGGAGAGGTCGATGTTGAATTCGTAAAAAGTGACGTGGGCAGCTGTGATGAGAATCTCTTCAACAAAGGGATCGATTCGCTGAAGCACAGTGAGGTTTAGTATCTTGGTGCTGTTTTGGTCCAGATTCGGCATCAGTTTCCCATTGTTCTGCGCCATTTTTACCCTTCCGGGTTCTCTTTTGCTTTGCTGCACAGAGATTGAAAGTATGGAACTTGTTGGTTGGTAAGGCAAAGGGGTAGGGAGATGAAGAAGAAGAGAGAAACAGTGGTTCGTCGGTTGGGAGGAGAGGAGAGGAGAGGAGATGGGAGGGCCGATCAAATCTTCTTCTACTACTACTACTTTAGTTTACTCACCAGTGGGCCACGGTGGAGGGTGGGTGACAAATTTGGGGTTTTGATCCTCGTATCATATCATAGTTTTATTTTAAGAATAACTCCAATTAACCACAAATTTTAATTTTAAGAGGAATGTTACACACATTTTAAATAGAAAAATATACAATTTTTGATGCCAAATATGTGTAGTCACATGATTTTCATTTTTATTTATTTCATTTATATTATTATAATCTTTAAAAAATGCCAATTATGCTGTTTTTAGTACAAGACTTTTGATGTAAATTATATTTTCATAGTTTTCAAAGTATTGAAGTTATTAATTCAATGGGTGAAATTTGATATTTTTACGTTTCCATCGGGCAACAACGGTTCTGTCTGACCTTACTTACGGATGCATATTATGTCGTAAATGTACATTTTGAAAAAAAAAATGAGTCTATAGTAGTCATACACATTATTAAATTTAAAAATAAAAAATTTTGAACGAGAAAATATGGCAAATAGTCTTTTACGAATGAAAGCTTTTAGTTTTTACTTTCAATTCTCCAAAGCTTTAGTGTTCATGGGCATGATTGCTCTATGAGTTTAAGTGTTCGAACGACAATATCCTAGCTATTGGTCTCCATTATGCTTAAAATGAGCAAATCATATTGATTGACATGTTCACGTATAAATTTATAGGATAAATGATCAAGAAAAGGTAACATTGTGAGTCTATAGGATTCAAATTATTGAAAGACATAGTCTATCTATGCAACTCTATTATGCTTGAGATGAGCAAGTTGTTGTGTTGTAGTCATATATAAATTTATTGAGAAAGAGTTATAATTTATGCCTAAAACTCAATTAATATCGATGAACGATCTATCTAAGTTCATAATGTTGAATGTACGTATAATCCTTTACTTATATTCCTTAAAAATGTATGAGTAGTTAAACATATAATAGAGCCCCAGCCGTCTCCAAGCCGTAAAAGCCTCCAAGCCGTAATCTTCAAGAGATTTGTCTCAATCCATCCAGAAAAGTCATGTAAATAAGTCTGGATTGTAAGTATAAATATGCAGAGGAGGTAATGGTTTTGTAATTTGGAAATATATGAAAACAAACACTTTCTATTGAATACCCATGTTTAACGTGGTATCAGAGCCGTGTTTCTGATCTTTAGGGGCTCAGAAACCTTTCATCATTGCCCAAATACCTTTCCCGAAGCCAAATCAACCAAAATCAAAGCAATAAACAGCCTTACCAATCATCCGAAATAGCCACAAACCTGAAAATTCCAA
>JAOWAN010000049.1:9541216-9563486 GCA_028566635.1 Lobelia cardinalis
CGATTAAATATTATGATATATTTTTTAATTTTTGACTTAATTAATTAAAAATATATATTTATTGCGCCATATCCGAGTGCCGTGCCCTCGGACACGGGCATTTACTAGTATATATATATATATATAGTTCCTAGATGGTTATTTGGATTCCTTTTTGTGCAGGCAAATAGAAGGTTGAATACTGATAATAGTGGCAATCATACTCATGGAAGTGTGAACTTGGAGGCATTAATTATTAGATCAGCAAGCAACTAAAGGATGGAGAAGCTGGAATTCTATGGAAAGCTGCACCCGCGGAGCTTCATGCCATTCTAGTCCTGCTCTCTCAAGGATTAATAATAATAATTATGTGGACTCCATAGAAGCCTAAAACCTAATGGAAGGAAGGGAAGAGGAATTCCACCCTCTCAAATCTATCCTTGAAGAAATTCGAAGAAGAGTGGTTTGCGTAACTACTGGATGTACTATCCAACGCACCCACCCTGATGGAAGGAAGGAAGGAAATAAATGCGAATCAAACTTGGGAGCAAATTAGAAACAATGCGTATATACTAATTATAATTTGGAATGTATTTTGAGTTTAAGTAAAGGTACAAATGAAATTATGGTAATTGCAGATAAGTAGGCTATATTATTATCCCATCTGATGTGCAAATGCGGCTTGCACAACCGGTATGAATCAAACCGTTCGATTTGGACGGGTTTCGATTTTGAGCCTCAAAATATTGATCCCAATCTTTTGATTAAGCCTGTCAATATGGGTTAAATGGATTGAAATATGTTGAATTTTAATAATTAACAGGTTATAATGTGTTCAACCTATTATAACTCATTTAATTAATCGATCTACTCAATTGTATGATAAATGAGTTAAGTTAAACTCAAATTAACATATTGAATACTCATTTGCACGGAAAAATATTATTTTGACATTTTAATATACAATTTCGTAACTAAATGGATTGTAATGGATTGAGCTGTTTAGCAGGTTAGAGTGGGTTAATGGGTAGCATTTTGATAGGCCTACTTTTGATCATTAATGAGAAAGAAAATTATACACATTTTTGGATTGAATTTATATTATTGTTGCCTTTGGCCTAATTAAGTTACATTAATTACTACATACAATATATTCAAAGTTCAAATAAATTAACAATAGTTCAAAATTTTAAATGTTAATTAAGTTATATCACAATGTCTTCAAACTTCAAACAAGTTGACATAAAATAATTTAAAATTTTAAATGCAAATATTCTAAATGAATAAAATAATTAAAAATTTTCAAATCTGTGTTCGAGTATTTTTGTTATGGTAGATAGACGGGTGAGTGCACGAAGTTATTGATTTGTAATGTAAATATATAATAGTATTTTTTATAAATTGTATAATATAATATATAATAAATATATATGTCGATTAATCGCAATTTTATGAATGAACGAATCGGTTCGATTTTGATGCAAATTTTGACTTTTTTTGGTCAATAAGATATTTTTCAATTTTTTCCCAAATCGGACAGCTTCGTTTTTTATTTTACGGTATTTTTGCCCACTCCTACATCCGAACAAAGTGGAGTGGGTCTCATACCTGTTAATCCATCTTCAACCTTCAACAAATGACTTGCTAAATGTCATTTAATAATAAGTCATTCCCATTAAATTTTGAAAATAACTTACAAATATAACTGGCCTCCCAAAATATAACAAGTCACTTTTATTGTTTGAAATAACCATGTTTGCTTGGGGTTGGTAGTTTTGAATTACTTATGTAAATAATCATTAAACAAAATATATTTCATTTATTTCGATTTAAGTATTAATGATGGTGACATTTTTTCTCATAACATATCACTATTATGAACACATAAGTCGAAAGGAATGAAGTAATTGTTATACAAAACTATGGACGAGATCATTGAAACTAATAGTAAAAAATGACTTAATTACTAAGAGCATCTCCAACCGAGTTGTTTTGGCTTGCTATATGCTATTATTTGACAAGCCAACACAAAAATAGAGTTCAAAAAATGAATATAACTCCATATATATAACAAGTTAGGTAAAAAAACTAGCAAGCCCCAAATATTGATAAAATATTCAACCAACTGCCTCTTCTTCGATTCAAAACCCAAAATTAATTTTTCTAACCACCAAGTTTACTTCTTCAACGAAAAAAGAAAAAAAAACTCTCTTCAACGGTAATATTTATTTTACAGTAGCAAAATCATTCTATATATTTATAAAATTTTTATACAACAAAGAGCAAATAGAAGGCTAAATCTACTGCCAAAGGTAAAAAAAATTTAGGGAAAGAATAAAACAAATTAGAGGAAACCCGCCGGTTATGGAGGTTGTCGTTGTTATCGACTCGCTGTTGAAATTGACGGCGCACTTCAATCGACCAGATTCCTTCTTTGCTGAATGTCATCCAATGCTAGACGCTTATCAGATAAGCCCGTCGAGTAAGAAGAGAGGCGACGTCCGACGTTGATCGACCAACGACAAGCAGAGAAGACACTCTGTTTCTCTCTCTGTATTTTTCTTTTTGCTATAAAATGTGTCTGCTTTAAAAATAAAAAAAGAAGACTGATTTTATTTAAAAAAAGAGAATAGTGTCTTTTAATCTCCTCCACATTTTAATTCACGAAGATTCTCAATTTTCATTATTTTTGTAACTAATGTATTATAATAGTGAAACCATTATATTATGATTATTGGCTACTTTTTAGCAAGTAAAGGTTGGAGATGACATTATTTTTTAGCTTACTATATCACTATTCACTTGCTAAAAAATAGCTATAGCAAGCCACATATAACGAGTATGTTGGAGATGCTCTAACATTGTTCACTTGCTAAAAAATGACTTTAGCAAGCCCCTTTTAGCAACCATGGTCGGATGATTTAACAATATCTCCATATCTTTCATAACAAGAGGTTAGAGACTCAAATCTCATCAGAGAAACAATATAGATGTTATATTTTGTTGAAGATGCCTCCTACACTTGAAAATCCTACTTAATGAAGAAAAATAAGGATTGTGATTATGTCTTTTGCCCCTCCAACCTTACAAAACAAAAAGCCTCATACCATGCTGCTGAATGCGTCCTTGGTATCTGGTTATCAGATGATTGTGCCACAGCCAATGCACTTGGAAAGCAGAAATAAACGATAACCATATAATTAATAGCTTATAAATGTAGCGCATATGATATGACACAATTCAGAATATTAATGAGCATCCTCCACCTTATCTAAAAGCTACACAGGTCAAAAAGGACATGCCAACACACGTGGTGACCTGCATACAAGTATAGCCCTCAACTCTATGGCTATTTCTCATCCCAGATTGCCTTGATCACATGACTTATGATGAACAGCCTTTTAACTCCATCAGGTTTATTTCTCATTCAGTTGCCTTGCCCTTACGTCTCCCGTTGCTGCTGGTTTCCAAAAGGTAACAAACCATAGAATCAACATCATCCCCAAATATGCTATAAGCCTCAATCACCTGCAGGTAGCTAAATCCCATTGCCAACACCATCTGCATGCTGCTGTTTAGACCTGTATTTGGTGATCCCTGTTCTCTCCTGCTTTCCCCACCATCGCTCTTGCTTCCCGACAGCCCTGTTTCATAAGTTACCACTTTTCATTAGATCCACAACGTAATTGTAAATGAGAGGCACCTAGGCCAAAAAATAACCATACTCTAAACAAACAAAGGACGAAAACATAACAATGCTCAAAAACACGAAGTTTTTATGACACATGCCATTGTAACAGTAAAAAGGTTAGCAATGTAACACAATTACTAATCATCAACTTCTATACTTACTGGCTCCAGAAGATGATGGTTCAGCATCTGAAGTAGAAGATTCTCTGCAACCAAGCTGCTGCTTAAATTTGTCATTCGCTATATATTCAGCCCTTGAAGCTTCCATCACCATGCGCTCTATTTCTTTCTCCGTGAGCTCAAGATCTGAGTAAAACCTCCCCTCAGCCAGGAGTGCCTGTTCAGGGTGACCAAGTTGTCAGAATGTTTTTCCGGTCAAGATGTTATTGCCATTAAAAACGTTAATTAAGAAGACTTGCATTATCAATCTGCTGGTCCTGCTGAGCTCTGATTGCAGCTTTGACTTGATCCCTATCAATGTTCGACTGTAAAGCAAACCATATAAAACTAAGTAAATGAATGAACCTAAAAGAGTAACAAATTGAATCAACTATTTCTTTCCATTACCAAGTGGTCATTTGGCCTAATGGTACCAATCCTCCTCTCCAAAATGGGCCATCAGGAGTTCAAGTCTCATAAGAGGCAAAAAAAAAATTAAAAATGTTGTCGTCGAGCAAACAAAAAAAACACTTTCTTTCCATTTCTTTCCTCAATAACATATTAAAAATCTCAACCCCCTCTGCACTATAGCAGGGCATAAAATACCTGAACAAGAAAGACCCGGATTCCAAATACAAATACTTACCCCCTGCAGAGAGCTAAAACCAAGTCCAGCACCTATTGCCAATCGACGTGGGTCGACAACTGAGTTGTAGTGGTTCCCATGATGGTAACTAAGTCGTATAGGAGGTGTGTCTGTATTATAGTTTCCATGGAATATGTTGATTGGTTCTGCATCAAAAATGTTTGTTAGAAAGCAGTGAATACCATAACTTTCTTCCTTCTGTTAAAATAAATGTCCAGGTGACCTATAGAGCAACACCTGTGCTATAAGAGTAGATATGAATGGGTCGATTGTACATTTCAGATAAAGCTTGAATCTCCGCGTTGTTTCCATAAACCTGGAAAATATAGATATAAATCATCAAAAACCCTGATAGAGAGGACACACTTGCAAATAAAGGGTAAACTAAGGAAGATCTGCTTTAGTTTCCGATGCTATAAAGCAGGATAACTAAGATTAACAGAATAACCAATAGCTGCAGTTATTAGATTAGAAGGCGAGAATGTAACTTCTGTATTGAACAAAAAAATATGAGAAGGAACCACTTCCTCAGGTGGTTAATAACATGGACAAAGGAACCAATGGTTATAAATTTATAATAAAACAATTGCGAATAGCATGAATAGCAAAGAATAACAATATATCACTGTTTATTTATTTATTAATTTTTGATACAAAGGAGAAAATAACAAAGCAATGGATGAGACATCGATAAAAAAAAAAGCAAAACATAAAAGAAGAAAAGACTAAAAATAGAACCTACAAGATAAAGAAAAATCAGAGATCCACACACCAGTCTCATTGCAATTCAGAAAGAGAAATGCCACCAAAAGCACCCATAAAACCGATCCAACCGACCCAATCCAACCAAACCGACAAAAATAAAAAAAAATAAAAACTGAACCAAAGAATTGGGTTAGTTATGGTTTTAGAAATACTAAAAACCGAAAAATTGGGTTGCTTTCGGTTTTGGAAATATTTTGTAGCCCCAAAACCGAACTGAGGTAAGTAATTAAGTTACAAATTTTGCTATCATGGTAAAACATTCTGTTAACCTATTATTTAATTTGTAAGCTAGTGAACTTGAAAGTGTAGTTGTTTAAGCCTTGTACATTGTTGTACTGTTAAATTTACAGATTCAACATTATTCATACCTATTATGGCTCAAGAGGCTCAATTTTAAAAATTGACAGTTAGGCCTAGTAAAACAGATTAAGAGGCCCAAAGTTGATATTTAAGGCCAAAACTGAGAAAATGTCAAAACCAAACCGAACCAAACAAAAACCGAAGATGTGATTTTAGAATTGTTGGTTTGGTTGCGGTTTTAAAATTTCTAAAACCGAGCTTCATGGTTTGGTTGCCGTTTCTCTTAATATGTGCAAAACCGCCCCAAACCGAACCATGAGCAGCCCCGGAGAGATGCAATATAATATTCGATCCCAAATATAATTTAAAGGCAGCTACTGATCTCCAAAAATCCTAGAGTTTCTCAGTCCAGATCCCCCATAAAACTGCAAATACCGCCGCATATCCACGGTAGCGTGGCATCCTTACCCTCACCAAAACCAATGATTTGAATCAAAGGAGGGAAGCGATTCTCTGTGGACTACCCAGGTTTATCTCACCCACCAAAAAGATCACTCCATAGAAGCCGAGCAGCCTTACAATGCAACCCCAAATGTTTTATCCAGGGTTTTACTCCTATGAAAGATATGAAGGAACGTGGCCTGTGTGATGACCTTGCCTTGGACCATATTGGATGGCATAAAATGAATGATGTGGCCAACCCACAAGTACTTCGTAAGGCTGAGTTCAGTTTGTTTCTTCGAATGATGTGGCATAAAATAAGGGGCGTTGTTTTAATTGCATTATGACAAGGCTTGAGGGTGTCAAACAAAAATATCCTGTCAGTAGCACGATACAGCTACACATAGACCCTTCTTCCTAGGTCCTATAGTGGGAAGTGGGCAGTGGCAAGTTGTGAGTGCACCAGGTCATCCTTATTGATAAAGCATCAATGAGGTTGAACTACAAAGTTTCAGTAATCGGCTACGAAAAACGAAAATTAATAAGTGGGAGGAAGTTCAGCTTAGCTCCTACAGTGGAGAAAACGAGGGAGCTGCCTAAGAAGGTTTGGTCATGTACAAAGTAGGCCCCTTCGTGCTCCAGTTAGGAAGAGTGGTGAAATTAGTATTACACAAGCTAGGGGTAGGGGTAGGCCAAAGTTAACAAGGACATCGGCATTAAAGAAAGACATGAAAGACTATGGCCCGCATGTGACTTGGCATTGGATCACGTAGAATGGCGAAAAAGGATTCATATAGCCGACACCAAGCGATTGGGATTTTTGTTTTTGTTGTTGTTGGGAGGAAGTTCAGCAGCCAAAAGCTAACACAACATCTCTACTATATAAAGAGGGAGGAAATACTTGTTTTTTTTGGAGTCTCCTTCCACATGCCCACTCTTCCCCAATTTTCTCTCTTCAATAGGACAACATAATTCACTAACTTTTCCATCATTGAACTCAATATTTTTCACTAACATATAATGATAACAACTTATATTAAAATATAATGGAAAAAATATTATTCCCTCCATTCCGAGCAAAGAATCCATGTTTGAAAGTCAAACTTTTTGATTTTGGAGAATTTTTTTGGGAAAAACATATTTATAGCTTAATTTTGAAAGTGGACTCATTGAATGAAACGTCCCAAAAATGGAATAGGGGACACTTTGCTTGGAACGGAGGAGTATATTGTAGCTGATGAATTGAAAAGTAAAATACAAATATGTACAAGCATAACGTGTGGCATTGTTACTTGCTGAAAATACAGAAAACGAACATGACACACCTACATAGATATTCCATATACGCTTTTCTAGGCTAATGTAAATGTTGGATGTACTATATCCGTGTAACATCAAGAAAAAAAATCTTCACGATTTAGACGCATCCAACAATTATAAAGTCATCATGCTTAAAGTTGATACAAGCTTTCCCTATCTGTTACTGAAAACTTAAATCCCTTAGGTTAAACTTTTAACCTGTGTTTGTTTAAAAGAAATACGCACATAAGACCCTTTTTTTTTGTTGATAATTGTCCCAACATATTACACCTTTAAGGAAATTACAGTAAAATGCCTATTTGTTTGTCTTTCATAACCTCTCCCTGGAGGGAGTGCAGCAAATAAGAAAGATGGACCCCAACAACATTACAAAGTTGTTCATAGCTTAGTTTCTAGCCCTTCACAGGCTTTATATGAATACCTAGACTCTGCGTTATTCTGAGTAAGTCAACATACTCAACATATACATAGTTAATGAATCGTAGAACAAAAAAGTTGTTCTTCAACATCTGTAACAAATCCCAGACCATAAAGCTCTCTGTGACTATGTCCAATCTGTCAGATAAAAATAAAAATAAAAAACTCTTATCTAAAATTTATGTTCAGGGAGTCAAAAGGCTCCACACCAGGGAATAATAGTCCATCCAAACCTAAAATAGTTTGCCCGTAATAGACCATATCATGGTCAATAGTGGCAAGATGGAGCTGAGATAATACTCCCTCCGTCCCAATAAATGTCCTCTTTCCTTTTAAAAAAGTCAAACTAAAACACACTCGACCAATTATTTAACATATAATTACTAAATCTTAAGAGTCCTAAATTTTAATGGAAAGAATATGAAGTAAATTATTAATAACAATTCCAACGAATTCGCAATAACAAATTAACTTTTGCAAAAATAAGGTCAAAGTTTAATTTTGTTGAACAGAAAAAATGAAAACAGGACATTTATTTAGGGACGGAGGTAGAACATAATGTGGAGGCAGAATATTTCAAATTACAGGGTACATAAATCAAGTGACAAGCCCTTGTAACACTTCAACCAATGACAGTGGCCGATCTACATGGAGGTCAAAAGGTCAGTGACCTCTTTTACTTTACAAACCGTGACCTTTTACCATCTTTAGTTGTAATTTTTTTTTTATTAAATGCACTAAAAAAAACTAAACATTTTTAAAATTTTGACCCCTTTACTTTAGTAAAAAATGCAAGTGCTTGAAAATTTTCTACCCCCTTTTGAATCAAACTCAAACTTTTAGATATATTTTTTACTTATATTATAAATTTAACCACTTCTATGACATGTTGGGGTTGCCACTGACCAATGATGTGCACTTCTCATATCACTGACTCATCTTTTTGGCACCTTCAAGTTTGAGCGGGATAAGGTTTAGGTGTATCTCCAAAACGCTTCCCTTCATCTCAAATTGAGTGTCAATATTCCATTTGGAACAGTTCAAAAATGGCTGCAACTTCATATTGTACCTACACTAAAACAAGGCCTACATACTTCAGAGAGTAGCTACTTTTATTTATTCCATACACACCGAAATGAAGATTTGGAAGACTGCATATCCTTTAATAGGTGTGATGGTTGCAATCATGACAATAATCCAGAGATCAATGTATTCTCTTGGAAAACAGTCCACAAAACTCCATAGAACCCAGTATTCTACTCTGTCCACTCCAAAAATATCTTCCTATTTCCGTATAGAAAAGTCAACCTTAAACAATATCAAATTATCAAGTAATATAATTAATTCTGTTTAAGATTCTAAAATGTCAATACCGTAACAATATTAACAAGCAATGTTATCCGGACCCTCCAAATTTGGCCATATACCCTTGTCGACATAACATGGATGCGGATCCTACGTCGAATTCTTCAGGGGAGGGTGGATATAGCTAGGGCAGTCATGTGCGTATGTGTGTGTGTGAGAGAGAGAGAGAGAGAAAGAGAGAGAGATATTATTGGAGATGAAGTCACCGGACAGGTTGCCGGACCGACAGAGGCGCTGGACTGGACATCATGAAAGAGATGGGACTGTGGAGGCAGGGTACTGAATTTGAAACTAGGGCATTCATTTAGAAGGAAATAGAAAACCTTACATATTACCCCTGATGTTTCTATTTTAACACTTACGTCCTTATAATTTTAGGATATATTACACTTTAATCTTATTGTTTTGATAATATTATTTAGTTGGCCCATTTACTTCAACTAATTAATCAAAGAATGTGTCCGTTCTAGCTTACTAACTACTAAAAGTACTATTCTAAATGTATATACCTATGTATTTTCAGTATATTTTCAAAGAAAATACAATAATCATATATAAAATATATCATATTATTTTTTGAATGAAAGATTCCCGTATCCTTATCCTTGTTTCGGATGCTTTTTAACCGTATCGAAGGATCCTAAATTTTTTAATTGTACCACCCGATCCTTTTCGTCGGGTCCGGGGAACATAGTTAACAAGTGAATTCACAGGAACTAGTAAATTATTATAAATGCTTGGTCAAAGTATAATAAAGATGACCAAAAATAATCTAAAGCTGATAGATAGCTGATAGCACAACGACCACCCTATCAACAGACTCTCTACGTTCATTCACTAGCATACCAAAAAAAAAAATAATAATCCCAATCACTTGAGATTGGCTAAATAAATCTTTTTCGCCATTACACGTGTTACAATGTCAAGTCACCATATATATCATCACACGTCCTAATTGGAGGATCAAGTGGCCTACGTCCGTATATGACCAAACCAATCTTAGGCGGTTCACTCTCTTTTCTCTACTATAGGAGCTACTTTTACAGTTTCCCGTTTCCCGTATTTGTTCATTACGAATCCTATCTTTTCTAGTTTTACGGCGCATCCATCTGCACATTCACGTTTTCGCTAGTCATCTTTGTAGAATGTTCTTTCTTAGTAGCCCTACACTCAATTTTGTAAAATAGCATAAGCCTAGCAGCTATCCTATAAAAGCTTTCCTTTAGCTTTATTGGTATACACCAGTCACACCACTCTAGATGCACCCTTTCATTTCATCCAACCCGATTTTATTCTATGATTGACATCCTCTCCGATTTTGCCATCTTGAATAATGATCGATTCTAGGTACAGAAAATATATTCTTTTGCGGTTTCACTTCTCTAATTCTCCTCTTACTACTAACATTGCAAGCCATATACGTTTGCTCTCACTTATTTTAAACCCTTTTGACTTTTAAAACTTCTCTCCATTTTTCTAATTTATCATTACCCCATTCTCTGTTTCATTGACAAGGACAATGTCATTGACAAATAGCATGCACCAAGGTCTATCATCTTATAGATGTCTAGTTAATTCATCTATTACTAAGGAAAAAAAATACGGGCTTAAGGTCAATCATTGGTGTAGTCTAATAGTGATTGGAAACCCGCATGATTCTGCTGCCGTGATTCTAACTAACGTTGATGTCCCATCATACATATCTATAAAAATCTCAATATATCTCACTTTAACCCTTTTTTCTTCTAGAATCGACAAAATTACCTCCCCGGGGACTTTAACGTATGCCTTTTCTAAATCAATAAAGACCATGTGATCCTTTATTCCTTCCCTATAGCATTCCATCAATCTTCTTCATCCACCTAGCATACCACCAAATTGATTCTCCAATACCGTTGTCTCCCTATTTAGTCTACTTTCAACTATTCTATCTCAAAGCTTAATTGTGTTACTCATAAGTTTAATACCTCTACTTGATTCGTGCAACTTTGAACATTACCTTTATGTTTGTATATTGGTAATATAATGCTCCTTCTGCATTCATCTGACATTTTCTTCATCATCATAACTTTATTAAATATCTTAACTAGCCAAGAGTCCCAAGACACCCCTACGTCACCTAGGCTTTTTCATACCTCAATGGGTATTCTATCCGGTCTTAAAGCTTTTCCGATTTTCACCTTTCTTAAGGCAAACCTCACCTCATATTCATTAATTTTATGAAAGAAAGTAATATCTCTACATCAAAAGAAATGACATTCTTCCCCAAGCAAGAAATCCTTCAACTACGTGCAATTCCCAAAAGTATTTCAAATGCTAGACTGAAAATAAATGTAACAGCAGTAATACACATAGAAGTAAAAGAAATCTAGATATCTCAAATTGTAACAGATTTATGGAGAAAGAAACCGGATACTTAGCAGGCAAGAACAGTAATTTTCACATACCTTGTCCCTCCTCTTTCTCTTGCAATAAGAAGTAAAACCTTCTGTTATAAACTGAGAGAAGTGGTCCCTCTCCCTCTCCTGGATAAACGGAAAACCCATTACTCTATGTTCCAACAAGAATAGCTGAAAGTCCAATAGATATGGATCCTCGTTGGTTAAAGGTCCGGTCTACTACCTTACAATCATGATGATTCACGGGCCTGTCACTAATATATTGAGATACATAACAGTTAAAACTACATTACAAACTAAGAGGAAAAGAAAGAGATAGAGACAGAAACAGAAACAGAAACAGAGTGCTTAGCCTATATTCAACTTGTATGTTGTAGGTAGTATCCTTGAACATATCCCTATCAACTCCAGTTCTTGAGAGGTATAAGTGACCACCCAAGGCAGGGGAATGACTGCATTACATCTACAGACGTTAGTTTTTGGCATTGCTCTGGTTAAGGATAGTCTTCAATTATTTATTATTACCAAATCCATTGGAAACGGGATGATCAATGTTATGGGATTAAATGTCAGATTCTATCTACCAGATTTTTTTCCGTAGAAAAAGAAATTGTAGCAGAAAGGAGATAATAGAAAAGAGGTAGACTGGTATCCACCACAAACATATAAGCCAAGACGGCTAAAAACAAAAATACATCCAGGCTAACGCTATAAGGAGCATGGAGTAGCTTTCTCCTAGCCAAATACACTAAAGGAAAGCTTGTAAATGCTCCCAAACTTCGTGATAGAGAGGCCTGAAAAGAAGTGGAAGATGATAACTCATAACTCATGATCCCTAAAGATCCGAAAAAGTCCCTCTAACCAAATATTCCATAACAAACGGAACAGCTCCACAGGAACCTAGCGTCCTTTGCCCTGCCAAAACCCCATGTCTGATCAAGCACATAGCCTAAATGGTCCGAGAGATACTACAATATTCCTCTCTCACCGCAAAGGAACTCCATAGGCGCCACGCCAAAGGAAATGTTGGAACAAGTGATCATGAGTCTCAATACTCTAATCGCACAACACAAACATCTGGAGATAAAAGCCTTCAGTGGTTTCATGGAAGGGTGTGTAAAGAGCTGATACTTCAAAAGTAGTGAATTGATGTTTCTTCCAAGATTAAGGACATATTCCTTATAAGTTGTACCCAAATACCATTTACTTTCAAGTCGAGATATTTGAAAATAACTCATTATATGTGTATATACAAACAAACTTGCTTCTATCATAAAGATTAAACTCAAAATCACGGGTTCTATTGCCTCTTTACTAGATACTGTACGTCTGTACCCGGAACTTTAAAATATGACAAGTCTCCATTTCCATCTCTCGAATTAATCACAAGTTTTTTCCTTTTTGTTTGTATTGAAGCCAGAGATCCTTCACCTTATTGAAAGAAAAGAAAAACTACCAGACCAGTGAACATGCCACAGAGGTGATGATCGTGATCCGGATAAGTTTTGATGCATTCATGCAGCTGTGCATATTTAGATCAATAGGATGAAATAAAAATTGTAATTGCAACAATTACGGTTATACGAACCACTGCTGAATGTGCATTTCTCTTAATTCACGTTACTCAATCTTAGCAGCTGTAACCCTAATCTAGGTTCTAAAGCAGGTTAAATTGTGATATTTTGCTAAACCCAAATCTACGATGTACAATATCATAACACATAAAGATGACATTCAGCTCAATTCAAATTCAAGCTATTTAATTCCCATGAACATCAATAGAAATATATTTGATAATAGTCTATTTGGCACAGGCATCAATAATATACTCCCGTCAAAAAATGCGTGTCCATTTTAAAGGAAATGTTTGTCCAAAAATGAGTGCCCATTTCTAATGAAGTTATTTAATTCACCTCTACCACCTATCGTCCTTCCCATCAACTTGTGAAGTTCTAACAGTACCACTAAGGGTCATTACATATGTGTGCCAACAATATTGCTTGTGTAACTTCCTTAACTGTTGTGAACGTTACAAATGGTCACTCATTTTGAGACGACAGAGTAACATTTTATGTTCTCATTAGGAGGCAGGGTCACCTTCATTGATACTGTCTGTCTAGCACTCTTATTAGTTATTGCTTATTTGTAATTTACTTAACTTTTGTGAACATTACAAATGGTCACTCATTTTGGGACAACAGAGTATATAACATTTTATGTTCTCGTTAGGATGCCCTGTTACCTTCATTGAGTTCTGTAAGGTCAAAATCATTAACAGGTTCAAAGGAATTATGCATCATTTTCTTGGGCCGGGGCAAGAGGAGGACGGCGGTTTGGGTTTAGGAAATCTGATCTCTAGATTCTCTACGAATATTTCCCTTGTGTAAGTGACTCTGGAGGCTTCCTTTGAAATCATGCTCATAATGGCACAAGGTCATCAGGAGCGAATTTGGTATGCACGACAATGAATGGGATGCCCGCATCGGAGTCTCCACTAGATATGCTAGTCCATAGAAATTCATATACTCGTGCTTTCATTTCTTTGGGCCACGTACTCGAAATCGTGTTGGGGACGGAGCTCGTATTCGTTTACGGAGGATCATTGGAGTGGGGAGAGTCTTTTACTTCCAAGGTTCTACGGCGTCTCTCGCCTAGACGCTCCTATAGCTGATTTACCTATCAAGGAGGAGGGAGCATTTCTCGGAAATTCCACTTTTTTCGACATCTTAGTGATATAGAATTGGAGGAATTAGTCAATCTTCGTAATCTCCTTTCGGGCTACATGAATCTTAATAGCCTAATAAGAGGGGGCTTGGGTTCTTTATTCTTCTATGGCTTCACCTCCCAAAGTTTTATGAAACTGCATGTTTGTTCTCATGTCCGTGTCTCTTTTTGTCTTCTTTCATCTAGAAAGCCAAAGTTCTGTCAAAATTATAGGATTTTGTCTGGCCTTGTTCTCGGGCCGCTTAACACAAATGATCCTCAGGAAAAGCAGCAACTTGGAACAGGCTTGTCCCTGAACTTGTTCATCATGTGTTTTGGCCATAGTGAAGCTCACAATCATCTCTTTGTACATTGTCCTATAGCTTGGAGATTTATGGTGTGAGATGTTCGCAATTCTGAACGAGAGTTGGGTTTGGCCCCATTCTAGAGAAGATCTTCGTTGCTTGTCATTTTATGGTTTTGGCACACGTAAAGATGCACCTTGCTTATGGAATTTTGCCATGTTCTGCACGTTATGGTTCACTTGGATAGAGAGGAATGCAAGAATTGTTCGTAATCAAGCCGTATCCTTTTCCTTGCTCAAGGAGAGAATCCAGTACCTGACTTCCTTATGGGCATCGCCACTAGGTGCTTTCTGTGAGGTGGCAGTGACAGACTTGTGTAGATATTGGGTTGTTGTGCTTCATTAGGAGATGTAGACTTGTGGACTTGTGTAGAGACTAGGTTGTTTTGCTTCATTAGGAGATGTCTTTTATATGATTACTTTTTTATCATTATTATTTTGGCTTTTGTATATTCTTTTCTTGAATCTTTAAAATCTTCATTTTTCATCAATTTAAAAGAAAAAACATTTTTTATTCTTTTTTGCTTAATTTTTCATCCTTTTTTGTATTTTCCTTTACCTATTTTGAATCTTCAATGTTGTATTTTTGTTCACATTTCCTTTTTCTTTTTCTTTCTCCTGCAATCATATACAGCATCGGGATTCCTTATTCTTCTCTCGAATCTCAAATGATCAGTTCCCCATGCTTCTCTCACTCAACTGTGCTAATCGCCACTCTTATACAAAGAATTTTGTATATGAAATTCAGCTGCAACAAACTGAGGCTCATTGAACAGGACATAATATGGAACACTCTCATCATTAATAGCACTACAGATACAATCTGACCAGAGTTTTTCTAGCTACAGAAATAAATAATAATATAGAGACCAAGTAAATAATAATATAGAGACCCCTAAATAAGGCAAAGGTAATCGTGATTTTAGATGCCAAATATAGCTACATCATTCCAATCACTTAAACTACTGCGCTGTCAACTGTAAACATTGATCCCCTCCTATCTCAAGTCACTAAACATTCCCCTCACTAGTTCAATATACCATCTACCCTCTTGAAGACTAAAACGATTCTCCAGGTTATGCTACATCTGTGTGACCCGATGCAAGGTACTTATAAGTTATAACTCCTACCAAAGAACCTGGAAGCTTAGTTGCTAATAAGATGTGTGTGTGTGTGTGTGTGTGGAGAAAGATATGGATAAGAGTTACAAAAGGTAGATGAGGAATCCGTCAGGACAGCAACCAGGGAAATGCTAAGCTACACAAAGCTTATTGCTTTCCCGTTCTTACGCAAATTACATACATTCCTTTTCTGATTGAGAACCAAAACCATTTGCCTCCTCTATGAGAAAGTGAAATCATTGAAATTTTATTTTTTAAATTAGTCAATCATTGATTTTTTTTTTTTTTTTTTGAAATCATTGAAATTTCAATCATGGAAGCTTAACATTCCTTTTTTCATCATTTTCATTTCAAGCATCTGTGGAGATGGGACTCTCTTTTCTTCCTTTTATTCATTAAGTCTTGAGCAAATGTAGGTACATACATAATGTTTAAAGAGTAGGCGCACCCTAAACAATCACTTTGACAGTGCTGCTTTAAGAATGAGAACCAAAAGAGAGAACCATACCATATAGTCCATGCACATTTGCCTAGCCAAATCATATGCTTCAGAGTCGCCATACACTTGATCTGCAACAGCACGAAAGAGGCAGTTTCCATCCTCCAGCATTCTTTTGACTTCCCAACCCTTTACACGCCTCATATCAATCTCAAACTGGCGCTCCCTTTCCTGAGATGTAATCGAGAGGTTCATTCAAGAATATTCACTTCACTTGCACAACTGGACAGCCTACATTCACATGCTTGATTAACAGATTCACTGTGTCCATAAACTGAACATGGCTCATATTATCACGCCAAGATGAACGAATGGTAGCATCTAGCAATTGATTTAAAGACAAGTTTAACAATTATACTTTTTACATGTCTAAGTTTCGACTCGGACATTTTTTCTCTCTAGTTGTGTCGTAGGCATTGTGAATGTGATCCACTGAGAATGATATCTTATGTTCAACATAGTGGTATCTAAAAGAAGCTACTCCCTACCTTCCACTTATAGAATCCGGTTTCAAAATACGATCACTTCAGGCGTGCAAAACAACCCTTGTAAGTAACCAAAAAAGCAACCCAGTCTTTTACTGTCCTCATCTTCTATTAGATATATGGAGGGTACAGTTAGAAAATCATGGGAATTGCAAGCTTAATTTAGAAATGAGATTCTTTGCATGGAATATTACAATAAGGAAAGTGGGAATTTTTAAGTGGATCCAAGGGAGTAAGAAGGAAAAAAAGAATGTAGCACAAAAAAGATGTAGCATTTGTAGGCATCAATGAAAATAAATAATTTGAGCTTGTCCAACTTGTCATACTGCACACCATACATGCTATGAACCAGACCAAAAATAAACAAGGAGGGACATTTGCAAGAGCAATTTTGCTTAATTATCCACATGATAAGCACCAAATTTTATGGACAGAAAAATATGTCCATTTCATTGTTATCTGCTCTCTTCTGGAGATTAAAAATCTAAAAAGGCCAGAACTCACATTATCATCGTAAGAGGAACCAAAACAAGGATTCTGTTCATCAGCACTGTTGTATCCCTCAGTTTCACAATGGGACCTGGGTGAAGAAGGATGAGACCCTGTTGGGGATGTCCTAGTCGAAACAACAGGCCAAGCAACTGCTCTTCTAGATGACCCTATCCGTGCAGCAGAAACTGAACTACCCGGCACTGTTCTCCTCGAGTTTCCTGAGGAAGGTTTCGGGGGTGGCACAGGTGGTGGCGGTGGATATGAACTTCCATGAACAGCCTGCAAACCACAATCACTCAGCCCTTCATTTTCCTCTTCAGTTATCCTCAAACCACCATATCCTTTCACCAAATCACCACTGTCGCATAGAAATTTCTCACTAATGTCGAGAACATCATTGTCATTATCAGTCCGCTCATTTTCCAAACTTTTGCCAAAAAGATCCTCACTTTGTACAAGAATCTGATCCTGCAGTTCCTCAACAACCTCGGGCACCTGAGAAGTAGTAGCAACCTGAGGCTGCAGTGGAGCTGACGCAGAAGACGAAGAACTTGTGGGCCGGTTTGTTGTACTAGATGACGACGAAGCAGACGCAGCAGAACCTCGCTGAACAAGAATACGGGTCATGGTGATTGATTCTTTATCGCAAATTCCTCCTTCAACCAAGCCCTAAACCCCCAAATCGTATCAACCAATGATTAATTAAAAGTTGGTTTTTGATTTATCACGAGTCCTAGCCTTGGGGGCAGTGATCCCAATTCCACGGCTGAAGGATTTTTTCCAGCCCACTTGGTCCTTCTGCGTCCCAATCAATCTCTGCATTCCCCTAACAATTCTCATGAGATAATGAGTCCTTGCAAGAATTCTTCCAAGATTCTCTAATATTTTCAATTAAATTCTTGAAAACAACAAAACCCTAATTCCCTTCTAAGAGTGCTCGAATTTTACCCGGACAAATACTGGCCCCGATCAATCGATGATCAGTTCATAACTCCACGAACCCAACCTGCAATCACAATCATTTATAAAACCCAAATAAAAAATCAAGAAAAGAACAATCTTTTACCCCATAAAAGATTCAATTGAAGCTTTCTTATATATAGGTTCAAAACTTTTTGAGGAATTTCAAGGAAATGGAGTGCGATCAAATAATAAAAGACACGAACTTTGTGAGTACAAACAGAATCACCAGACTGCTATTGCAACGTAATCAAGAACTCGAAGGAAGTGTGTCTTTCTAGGGTTTTTGTGAATCACAGAAAAAAATGATAATGGGTTTATAGCTTCTTAGCAGCGATGAGAGAGAGAGAGAGAGAGAGAGAGAGAGAGCGAGGGCAGGACACAGTAGAATTTTACTGGCGAGGCGAGGCGAGGCTGGTGTGAAGTTGTGTACACGTGGCAAGTTCTTGTGAGGATTGGGCGTGCGCACGTGCTTTTCTTCGAAGTAGCTCAGTGAGCCACTCACGAGAAAAATTCTAGTACGAGCACTAATCGCTATGCGTGAAATTTTTCTTTATGCCATTAAACTCTTAACAAAACAAATAAATATAATATATAATTATATTATATATAATATAAAATTTTTAAATATTTTATTAATTACAAAACTTTCATTTTCTTGTTTTATTCTTCTCGCTCAAAATAACAATATTATCTCTTTTTTTTATTTTATTTATTTATGAGTGTTTATTGTATTTGATGGAGAGAAATAAAAATGGTCTTGCTCCGATTCCTAATCTGGACCATCACAAGGTGATAAAAGATTACAAGACAATGGGTGAGGATTGGGATTGTCCTGCTCTTGCCTCTTATCTAGCGGAAGAGAAAGTCTGGAAGTTGGGTTCCTTGACTATCAGAGCTGCCAACAAAAAAAAATTGGGGAAGATGGGGTGGTTCGATTTGATGGTGGTGAAAAGAGATGAAGAAGATGATTTGGGAAGGAGAGGTGTGATTTGAGTTTAAAATAAGTTTAATTTTTTTTATTTAAAAGAGAATTAAAAACTTTTTAATAAATATTATTTTTGTTCTAAAATTTTGTGTATTAAATTACTTTATGAATAATCGCTCTTTTATAATTTGAATAAATAAAATTAAAAAATATGTACCTGCTCATAAATTTACATGTAATCATAATAAATTAAAGTGAAAAGTTCTTTTAAATTATTACTCCATTTATTTCTTTTTAAGTGTTTACTTATCTTATATATATATATATATATATTAATACAACTTAAAATACATAAACACAAATAAATGAAAAGGAAATAAATGTAAACAAATCATTCCTTTCATACTAAAAAGGAAAGTAAACATTTATTTGGTGATCTCTAAATGAAATTGACGCTGCAATGATCAGCCTTCGAGAGTGAATCTGGATATCTGGCCTGAGGTGTGAGCGAAATGAATGGTTTTTGAAAGAATTAGCAACGTGAATCTCCCTCTAGTCCCTGCAATCACGAAAACACCGTGAACTTCGCTGGTTTTCAATCAGCTATAAACCTCCAACGTGAGAGTAAGTGTCGTAGAGAGGAAGTCGGATAAAAACTAGAGAGAGCTATTGTTTATGTGTGTGATCCAAGAGGACCGTATGAGAGTATGTTGAGAGACAGTGTGTTAGCATGTACCTAGTTTTTTGAATGAGGGTGCCTTATATAGACGGATAAGTTACATGTTATCGTCAGAGGAATGTTTGTATCACTCTCATTGGCTGAGATTCATAGTAGAAGGGAAGATTCCCAGATGGTGTAAGAGTTAGTTATGCTGCTGACATAGGGAAAAGGCATTGTTGGAGAGGACCACATGTACCTTCTGGTTTGCTTGGGATTCACGGTGGCTAGTTTCTGGGTGATTCCATCAGGGTATTTCGCATCAATATCTCGTTTCGTTTATCTTAGAGAGGTTCTAATCTCAGGCTATACCCGGGTATCTCGTAGCGACGAGTGGGTATATGACGCCTCAATTCATAACCAAATC
This sequence comes from Lobelia cardinalis, assembly GCA_028566635.1. Lineage (NCBI taxonomy): Eukaryota > Viridiplantae > Streptophyta > Magnoliopsida > Asterales > Campanulaceae > Lobelia > Lobelia cardinalis. The sequence goes on from JAOWAN010000049.1 coordinate 9,561,335, forward strand.
CAGGCGGCACATTAGGAGTAATCATCATATACTTACTCTAATACTCACAAAATCTAGCTTAACCTCCAAGTAAGTATATGACAAATGCACCTTGGAAATCACCCTAAACATTTACATTAATTGTCATACTATACCAAAAACTTGACTCAATAACATCATATGATACTCAAAGATTTATATAAAACCTTTAACTAAACAACAATTTTCTTTGGGTTCCATTTAACGATCGGTACACATGTTCCTAGCGTACATTTGAAGTAAATCACCCTGACACTCTTCAACTTTGATAAGTCTGCACCATTCGTTTTCTCTTCCTTACCTAAAAATGTTAGTCCAGTGAGACGGGGCAGGCAATGATGGCTCAGTGATGAAAATCTTCAACTCTAGTTTGCACGTGTACAAAATAATATACACGAACATTTAGCATGACTTTCATGAATGTAGAAGCAAGTAAACATTCTCATACATGAAATAAATCACATTTGTAAAAGGATATAATCTCATTTTGTTGTTGCCGTCCTTATCACTCCACTAGGACCCGTTGTTCCCTTCTAAAGCTCCACGTAAGCGGTTACTGCTATAGTATGGTGCTCGGTGTGTACCCGGCCATGCCCCACTCTGGAACGTACGTATGCGTAGACGCAAAACAACCTTATGATCCATGTTCCTCTGACGAGTCAAAACTCATCCCCCGATGAATCATGATCTCCCTCGGCGGGTATACCCTGTTCGATGGTTCCCCTTGGGAACCACTATTTTTGAGATCTTGATTGCTCATATCATAATCATTTCACTTAAATATCATGAACTCAATTCCAAATCCGTTCGTATGATAAAGTACACATGGCTTTCGAGATTTAGCATAATGAATGAGATCATAATGTTTACACTTTCAACATTGTACTTATATCATATTCATTTCTTACTATACTATGCGATAACGTACACATGGCTTTCACATTTATTTTCATGATGTGCTCAATGATCTCAAAAGTCATATCATATGGGTACTGCTATATTTTTGGTCCAACAATGATAGCATTTTACAAATAAACTGAAGAGAGGTTAAGAAATATAATTTATTTATAGATAATAAGTAAAATAGCTAACGATTGAATCCTATCTATAGCTTCAGGGTTTAAGATCTTCATTTTTGCAAATCTCTCGAAAAATGAGAATCGGCTCAAAAATCACTTAATTTGGATTTAAAACGAAAAAGTTATTTAATTTTGAAAATTGGTAAAAAGAAATTAGGGCAGAGGTGCTATAGCGGCCTTCAAAGCTCTATAGCGGAAAAGCATTATAGCGGTTCGAAGCGTTCTAGCGATCTTTCTCAAACGGGGGCGCTATAGCGAAAAAATAGTGCTACAGCGGACTGTGCAGAAAGATCATTCCATTTTATACCCCATATAAACAAAAAACGAAAATCAAAGTTTAATTTTTCACATTTCCATTCTGCCCATCCCTGTAAATATATATTATCTTTACCTAAAGAGCCTAGGTCATACTTGTACCTACTCTTTTTCGGCTCTCTATTGACGGCGACGTACTCCACGTCTCCAGTTCTCGAGTTCTCCTGGGATTCTTCTCCATTGACGGCGAATTGTCGTTCTCACTCTTATCCGTCGAAGGTAAGAACTCTTCTGGCGTGTATAACAGGATCCTCAAATTTTGTAAATTCATAATGTTTCTTGATTTTCAAAAAATTGTGTTTTGATTTGTGCTTATGTATTGTGTTGTTGAAATTCTTTATCGCTTTTATACAATCATGCTCTTGGGTGAAGAAAATCACCATATTCTGCTATACACCTAACATGAACCTCGAGTTTTGTATATTCAGAGTGTTTCTTGATTTTCAAATTTTTGTGTTCTGACTTGTGCGTATGGGTTTTGAGTTGTTAAAATTCTTTATTACTTTTATACAATCCTACTCTTAGGTGAAGAAAATCATCATATTCTGCTTCTCCATCTGTCACGCCCCGAGTCCCGTAGCATCACGTTCCTCGAGAGCGACGCAGCGATATACAATAACAATATGCGGAAGCGACAACATAACAAATCATAATGAATATGATATCATACATAATACCCTAGATGAAAAACCTCTCTAATCTTTTTCTCATTTACTACAATGGTTATAGTACCTATCTAT
>JAOWAN010000049.1:9568902-9591331 GCA_028566635.1 Lobelia cardinalis
AAAATAAAAATAAAAATAAAAATAAAAATAAAAATAAAAATAAAAATAAAAATAAAAATAAAAATAAAAATAAAAATGCACCTAATTTCCTCTTTTGGAACCATTGCCCTTACGGCACTTGTTAGCATTACCCTTATATTAAGGCGTCGGTCGGTCCTAGAAACAGCGGCAGCGGCGCAGATCCAAGTAAAGTATAAAGGAATAACTGATATTATATAAAGATCTAGGTATGAAAACCTTGTTTAGAACCTAATAAAATGCTACAGATCCTTTCTTCTTTCTGCCATACGGATATTGTCTTGGCTTCTGCTCCACTGTAACTAAAAGCCATTAAAGTGAAGTATTGTCATCATGCAGCTAAGAATAGTTGTGGTAGGGCTCTAATCTCTATGACATGTTATTCTTGTTGCTAGCAGCCTACATTTTCTTATTCTTAATATTATAAATTATAAAAAGATTTTTACCAGCCCCGTCCTTGCTTAAGATTCTAATCTCATTATCTTTAATCATTATTCATGACAGGGCGTTGTTGACGGGCTTGATTGTTCTATTCCTGTACATTATTATAGCAGCTTGTTGTGGAGGTATCTTTCTTCCATCCTGCAGATATTGACTTTTCAGCTGAGCTATGCAAGAGTTATCCTCCCAATCTGCCATGATGTATTATCCTTCATTATGTTATATGGAGCCTGGGCTTCTGTGTCATTGGGTTTTCTTATTTATGTTTGCTGATTCTTAAATATCATGTCCAAGTTTCCAGAGCTAATCAGTTGGTTCCAGTGGTCTCAGCACTGGCCATCCTGTGGAAGTGCGTTCTCTGTTTTCATGTTGCATAATATTTCTATTTCGTAAATATAGATAGTTCATTGTAACATTATGTCTAGTTCACTTTCTATAAAGACAACTCCAATTAAACAGAGTTTTTCCTTTGTTTCCCACATTATTTTAATAAAGGAAACAAAAATGTTGATTAGTTTCCCACAAGGGGCATGGTCGGTTGAACCGAAGACTAAAATGTCTTGCGTAACCGGGATGTATCACTTAGTCACCCTTATGGGAAGTAAAAGAGGTGGTGAAATGATTACTCCTGGTACAAGTCCTCTTTTAGTTTGGTTTGCCGAGTGTCTTGTGTTTACAAAGATGTTGTGCCTCGATAAAGAAGGAATGTTGTTGGCCCAGACAGCCTTATGGTTGGTGAAAATTTGCTTAGATACCTTGTGAACATGAAGTGGTTTTTAGTGTCTAGCCAGATGCACCTGCTTGCGAAGTGTATAATATTTTATCAGGAGAACTAAAAGAAGTGCATTAAAAGTGCATAAATGTCTGTTGCTTGAGAAAAATAAGCTATGAAACTTTGATAGTGAGGTTTTGTGTAATTTTGGTGCACTTCTTTTAATGGATGTAATGCAACTTATTAGTTTTATCGAAGAAAGGAGAAGAATAATTATAGTGAGGTTTTGTTCAAAGTGCTCTATGTGGCTTGTGTATTCTTTGATCCCCTCCCGATTTTTTCTTGTCTTCTTTCCCATTCAACCCTCCCTCCCTCGCACTCTTTCCCTTCCTCTCATTGGTTCCTCTCGTTGGTGATTTCTTTTTTCCTACCGCACAAGGCCCTTAGAGTTAGGTTTTTGTTTGTGCTGGTTTCGCTGGAGTTGGTGTCTAGCTGGAGTCCTATGATTGGGGTGGGCAGGCTTTGCGCTACTGGGTTGTGTTGCGGTTTTGGGTTTTGGTGGTTAGCATGGGGAATATGAGTATTGTTTGGGTTTTTAGGTTGATTCTTGTTTGTGCTGTATTCGATTAATGCTGTGGTTGGCTTGTTTTAGATATAGTCTTTCATGGAGTATTAGTGGTTCTCACAGCTGCCTGTCATTTCGGTTTGTGCTAAATGGATGCTTTTGCCCACCGTGTTCCATGTTCCTGGTCTGTGGTGATTGGTTTCATGTCTGTTTCTTTTCTCATCTTTGCTTGGAACTTCCCCGAGCAGTTTTTCCCACTGCGGGTTCCCTTCCTCCCCCAGCCATTGGTTTCTGTTTATATCTTTCTTTTTTCTTTTCTTTTAAACTGGTTTTGTATGTTCATGGTGCTTTGACTCCTCTCAGCGTAGTCGACGTGGTGGTGTAAGTGTTTTCATGGGGTGTGTAAGTCACCTCTCCCAAATTTTCTCTAGTAGACAACTCCAGGAGCGGGTTCAGTGGATAAGTTTTTATCCCCAGTAGTGGGTTGGGGAAGTGGTGCGGCGGCTAGTTTACCATGGTGGATTGCTGGAATCGGTTTGTGGGCGTCTCTCCAATGGAATTAGGGTGAGTTTATCGTCTTCCTCCTGTTATGTTCCGTTTGTTTCGGTTTTCGGATTTCACGTGTGTTTCATTTGGGATTAGGGACTAAAGAAGCGAATTTGCCATCCCATCTCAGGCTCCGGTAATGCTCTCTCGTCTAATAATAGCGTCTTTTTTTAGTGGACTTTCACGAAAGTGACACCGTAACATACCCCGACTAAAATACTGCAATGTCCTTGCCGCCCCCCACCATTAAAAGTTTCCTTTGGCCCTGGCAATTTGGCTCGAAGACCACTCATTTGAATGTTGTTTTTTTTTACATTTCTTTAAAGGGCTAAAGGAGATCTAGACATAACCTCGCTTTTAATATATCAATTAGAGTATATAAAAATAACAAAAAATAACTTAAAATTATAATATATTTTCAATATGATAATAATTTCTCCTCAATATTATTTTCATAGGTTCAAAACCCTTAACATTCTCGTTATGGACGTGAAAAAAGAAAAAGATACCGTTAGATCAAGTGTTTATCATATGTTTTAATTTTTCAAACTTTATAGGTTTTATTCCCTCTGGCCTAATCATTAATTTGGGTTTTTTCAAAAAAAAAAAATATGAAAGTAAAATTTTAAGTAGGGTTTTGCAAATGAGTAATGCTAGATATACAAAAAAAATCAACAGCAAAATCAACAAAATGCAATAAATTATTGTACATTACAATCAATGTACAACACTTTAATACATTCTGTTGATTTTGCTATTGATATTTTCTGTGTATTTATCATTTTCCTTTGCAAACAAGTGCTTTGTAGACGTACATTATTAATTTAAAAATTAAAATTATTTGCATTAGGAATGTTTGACAATGCATAGAACATTTTCCAATGCATTAGGAAAAAAATTCAATGTGATTTGACATTAAATAAGTTGATAAAATAATAAGTTGATATAATCAATACAAAACAATAAACATCAATTTATACTTGCAAAATTGATATAGTTATAAATGTCCATGATTTTTTTTATAGAAACTATGTTAATATTCATTGTTCATATTGTTAATTTACTCAAAGTTAAAGATGTTACAGAAGAGGTCAAAACTAAGGTAGGTAGGTGGTAGGCAGGTAGGTAGAGAGAGAGAGAGAGAGAGAGAGAGAGAGAGAGAGATGGGCCAGATGGCATCCTTTCATCACTTCCTATGTTGATTCCTCTTTGTCCACTCTCCCCAATTCCTTCCTCCCCACTTGTATAAAAACACAGCCAACCTCTCCCACAACAAAGAATTAGGCCATCCAAAAACTCTCAAATCATGCAAACTCTAATCAAACCACTGCCAACTCTTTTCCCACCCATTTGCCAAACCACTTTCTCTCCATCACCCTCCCCATCAATCTTCCTCCGTCCAAAACCCAAAATTCTCCCCTTCAAAATCCAATCAACTAGCAAATTCGGCGACTTCCTCTCCCTCAAACCCGACTCCAAACCCGAATCACTGCCATTCGAACTCTCCTACATCGATCAGAAAAATCGGTCCCACACCCACTTTGATGTGGTCGTGATAGGTGCAGGTCCAGCGGGCCTCCGCCTATCACAACTAGTCTCCCAACATGGAGTCAGTGTATGTTGCATTGATCCATCCCCACTCTCAATGTGGCCCAACAACTATGGGGCCTGGGTGGATGAGCTTCAATCCTTGGGCCTCGAAGACTGCTTCGATAAAACCTGGCCCATGGCGTCGGTCCACATCAACGATGCGAAAACTAAATACTTGGACCGACCGTACGGCCGTGTTAATAGGAAACAACTGAAGACCAAAATATTACAAGGGTGCGTCACAAATGGTGTCAAATTTCATCAAGCCAAGGTATGGAAAATACACCACCAAGAATTTGAATCTTCAGTTGTTTGTGACACTGGCAGCGAAATCAGAGCTGGTTTGATCGTAGATGCTAGTGGTTTTGCTAGCAATTTCGTGGAGTACGATAAACCAAGGAACCATGGCTATCAGATTGCTCATGGCATTTTAGCAGAAGTCGATGATCACCCCTTCGACCTCGACAAAATGCTTCTAATGGATTGGAGGGATTCCCACCTCAATAACGAGCCGTATTTACGCGATTCCAACGCAAAGACTCCAACTTTCTTGTACGCTATGCCGTTTGACAAGAACTTGGTTTTCCTAGAAGAGACATCATTAGTTAGCAGGCCGGCATTGTCGTACTCGGAGATAAAAAAGAGAATGGTGGCAAGGTTGAGACATTTGGGGATTCGGGTTAGGAGTGTTATTGAGGATGAGAAGTGTTTGATACCAATGGGGGGTCCGTTACCGAGGATGCCCCAACAGGTTATGGGGATCGGTGGGACAGCAGGGATAGCACATCCTTCGACAGGGTACATGGTGGCAAGGACTCTGGCTTTGGTTCCGGCTTTGGCTGAAGTAATCGCAGAATGCCTCGGCTCGAATAGGATGATCAGAGGGAGCCCGCTTCATCATCGGGTGTGGAATGGACTGTGGCCAGTTGAGAGGAGGTGTACTCGGGAGTTTTACTCGTTCGGGATGGAGACATTGTTGAAGCTTGATCTGAATGGTAGCAGGAGATTTTTCGATGCTTTCTTTAGCTTGGATCCGCATTACTGGCATGGATTTCTGTCCTCGAGGTTGTCCCTAAGTGAGCTTGCTATGTTAAGCTTGTCCTTGTTTGGGCACGGGTCGAATCTGTCGAGGTTGGATATCGTTACCAAGTGTCCTGCTCCCTTGGCTAAGTTGGTAGGCAATCTGGTACTTGAAACCATTTGATTTCCAGTGAACTTTGATGAATGAGTTTAGTTATGAGTTCAGCTACTTGTGTTCTTTACAAGCTTCTATTTACTTATCAATTATACGAAATTCTCAAATCTTTCCAATGTGGAACTGGGGTTTAGATGATACACGCACTTTCTCTAGCTATAATGTGAAAACATACACCATTCGATTACATGTAGTAAATACCAAACAGAGCACGACGTCAATTCTTATCCGCCCACCAGAAAAATCACAACGGCGTACCAAGAAAACAGCATGAATACAGAACTGAGGTTCACAATAGTAATGGTGGAATCACATTCACATCCCCTAATGCCTTCGCAGAGCCACAGCAGATAGAACCACGAGAAACATGAAGATGACGGCTGCAATGAAAGAAGCCACCACTGCTCCGCTAATTCGCTGGCAGAAGTCGTTGAACTGCTGACAAATGGCCACCCAATTGGTGTTGGCATTTCCATTGTGTGCTAGGTAGACGATGGCAGCAGCAGCTGCTGCAGCGGAAGTCGTAAGAGCCACAGCAACCTGAAATGATATCAAACCAGTTCTACTTTTAGAATAAATGAACCATTTTCATCCATTGTACTTGGGTTCATATACGACTATTTTTAGAAAAGAGGAGCAGATACAGCAGCAACTATATCTGTACTGGCTTGCACTCACGGTGTCAAAGATGAGGAGGAGCATCCTTGCTCCGGTTAGATGTGGCCGGACAATGCAGACAATGGAGAAGGGCAAGGAGAGGACAAGGTATCCACTGGCTAATGCATTTGCAATCACAAAAAACCTGTAGATATGTCCACACAAGAGATAAGAACATGAGTCAAGTGTCTTAAGACTGTGAACCATAACGTACCCCGATGCATGCTTGGTACACGCAAACTGAAGCAAATGGGGAAGATTGAAATACATACGAGAAAGCTGGGAGATCGTCATAGCTAGCTTGGAACTGGAAGAACTGGGTGAAGAAAGGGAGAGTTTGATCAGTAGTTCCCATAGTAGCAGCAGCAGCTAAAGCAGCTGCAAGGGCGCACAGCCGTAGAATGAAGTCGAAAATAGAAACCCCTCTCTTCCATCCTGCAGGTCGAGGGTATTGGACAGCTTTCGTTGTGGCTGTAATTGTTACTGGAGGAGGAGGTGCAATGGTGCTGCTGCCTTTGCCCTTGCCGGACTTGGACTCAGTAATGTTGATTGCCGTCTCATGGTGACTGCTACCTTTGGTCGAATCCATGGAGCTAAGTTGGTAATCAAAGCTTGATTTATGTGATTTAGATGAGTGCTTCTGCTGAAGATATATAAGTGAAGGCTTATATGAAATTGCATAATGAACTTGAGCTTATATAGAGAAAGTTTAGAGGAAAGAAGATAATGGATTAGTTTTGGCAAGTCAAGTGCTTGTACGCAAGAGTTTACAAGAGAGAGAGAGAGAGAGAGAGAGAGAGAGAGAGAGAGAGGATTAGTTTGGCTTGACATAAGAGAGAAGATTGATATGGTTAGTACATGGAGGAGCTGTTGCCTACTTGCTCCACTTTAAGAACTCAAAACAGTTTGGGAACTTTGCAAGTTCCATAGAATAGATGGTGAGTTTAGCGTGTGCTCCCTACGTTTCATTTTAACTATTCAAAACAATATGTTATAATGAAAAAATGTTTCTTTCAGGACACTTAAAATGAAATAGAAAAGCAATCTTCTATCAGATTTTCACCATTTTAGCCCGGTATGTGTCAATTAGAATTTCACCATTTTGGCTCGGTATATGTGATCTTATGTCGAGCTTAGCACAAAAATAAATTCTATTTAAGAAAGGTTATAAAAACTGAGTTGATTCTAATCCACCACATCATCGTCTTCGACAAATAAGAACGATGGTTAAGAGGAGGCCGATACAGATATAATGCAATAGCTACGAGAAAACATAATTGCCAACAGAATGAATATATGCTTAGTAATAGACCAACACACCTACAATGGTAAAAGAACAAGAAAATTAACAGAAAATTACAAATAAAACCAGCAATTGTTTCCAAAATCCACCCACTTAAAGGGGTTTATTAAGTGAAGGCCGTTGGATACAAACTCAACTCTTTCTACTTCACAAGCTTCCTGCTAGTAAAGGATATACTTCGTACTTGTATGTATTTGTATACACGTATCGAGAAAAATGAACCCAAAAAAATTAAAACCAAAAAGGAAAAAAGAACCGACTTGAGGCGATAGGCCAAATATAATTAACCAGTAGTATTACTGCACATAACCTAAACACACTTATCTACCCCCTCTTCCCCTGAACAAAGAAACATGTAACTTTGAACCAGATAATACAAGTTGTGACAACAACAGAGCAAATAAATAAGGTCCTATGGCCGCAATCTCCATCCTCGGTCAGCAATGGCTTCATGTATCTGGTTTGCTGCTTCTGCAGTGTCGTTAAGTGGAGGGTAACTCCAGCTTTCTGACATCTGCACATTTCAAATACCAACTATAGATAAGAAACAACTGGCGTGAAAAGAAAGATAAGGCACTATATTTTGTAGACTACTGGTCGCATGAGAATAGATGGGAGGCAGCTAAATCAGAATGAGGATTGGATTTTCTCTAGAAATCTGAGGTGCGAAAAGTGTAAACCTTTTTATCCGCTCAAAGTTGAGAAGATTAAAAGTTAGCCATGAGAGTTACTCTACCCGGTTACCTGGTTAGAACTTGGAAGTTTTTGTCAACCTCTTTGGGACTCTTCTATTATCCTATAACTAGGTCATCAACTACTAAATATGGGAAAGATATCATATTTTAAACGTGCAAGCACATTTATCAAGAGTAAACAATGCCAGTTTCAAAGAGAAGTATAGACCACCCAAGATTTATGAGGAAGCGAGAAGGGCGAAAACAACATGATTAGCATGTCTCTAGTAAAAGCAATAGTCAGAATAAATATAACTGATCATCCGTATATCAATACATGCATGTGGTATTATTTACTGATAACTTACATCCTCAAGACCCGTAAATGGCCGAACCAGACCTCTTTCTCTTAGAGTTCTATGGAATTCCACGAACTTCCAAGTACACCGGTCAGCTCCTACAACATACACAGGCTTCCTGCAAGAAGCCAGGTGTAAGAAGTTAATAAAATCATCAAGAAGTTCGCATCACAATTCACATTTCATCACCACCATAAAGATTCTGTATCATGCATACCCAGTGCTGCATGCCTCACTCAACATGCTGACTGAATCTGCTGTGACAATAAACGCGTTAGCCCAAGCTAGATGTCCCATGTGGGGATTTGGTTCTGCAGATGATGATACAAGGAAACATCAATTACCATACAGATTTCAGTTATCAAACATAAACTGATATTATCACATCATTGACATTACCTTTACCGTCCCATATATATACTTTTGGATGATTTCCAAGTTCTCTGCGCACAACATTGGCAACCTGTAGCCCACCGACTGAGTGAGAAACAAATCACATACGATAATGGACATAGCAGATGACTGGCAGAGCGAAATATGAAAACTAGGTTTGATGATCTCACAGGATGACAATACATGATGAGGATATAGACAATGAAAACATGCCAGGAAAACTTTATCATTTTCTTTATCTGGGGAGAGAGTCAATCAGTTAGGAAAAAAAGAGCTGCGCGCATAACTAACATAAGTGGCGGAAGATAACAACTCAAATAAGTAAGCAAGGATTCGTATGTAGAAAGTCGTTGGCAAAAGTTCAATTATGTATCTACTCCCCCTAAATAAGTAGTCCTTCCATCCCATATCGATTATCAAACTTCCCATTTTTTCAGTGCCCCAAAAATTCTTTCCACCACCCACAATTTGAATCACCTTGAGCTTTACATTCCCAAACAAAACAGAATGGATGAATTTCTTTCACTTAATTTAATCTGTTTGCGGGATTGAATATTCTCTTGTACATTGCAGAATAGAATGTTAGCAACCAATATGCATCAAAGGTAGTAGTATAGATCTATTTGTTTGAGACAGTAAAAGAGATCGAGTACTGTCATAAACAATGCTTCAAAATAGTTATGTCGTAATACCTTCTCAGGAGTTCGTCTTGAGAAAGATATTCTTACGCTACCACAACTCCCAAGAACATTGTGGAGCGAAGCAGTTAACTGTCTTGCGACATCTCCACTGTATCTACAGAAACCTACATGAAATTCAGAAAAAAGCATAAGATACATTGAATGTTACACACCTATGGCAAAGCATCAACAAAACTTGGACAATCAAGGCGAAGAATCAACAAAGCCCGAAAAAGAAAAGAAATAATACAACTTAAATCCCAATTCCAAGACTCGCTTAGTGGAGAAAATGTTATATCAGAAATTTCTTTTGACTTCGGTAATAGCCAATTCATCTGAAGTTATACAAAGTGATTTGCAAAAATAAATAGATGCAGCCCAAAATTAATGTTGAATAAAAATTTGTATTGTAGTTGTGCAGCCTTGAAGCCGAAACATGTTTCAAGGATATTGAGACATCTAATAGGTTAGGGATTTTTCCAGGAATATCTTAAGAGTATCTTAGGCAAGAATTGGCTTTACGGGTGGTTATAAAACGTGATCAGGGTAGATCAAGTCTTTGGTGTTATGTTCTGAGAACATCTCAAGAAAGCGGGCCTTGAAGGTTTGACAGTTTGGGATGGACTTTTCGAAGTCGACACCTATTTATGATTAATACGGAAAAGCTGAGACGTACCACATAAACACTCTTCACTTTTGTATGACATTATCAAACATATGGCACACATCCACTGTCTGATTTCAAAAACCCACAACTGCATGTTTTATAGTTCAATGCCAAACAATCGGTTGTTGAGTCAAAGTCCCACAAGGTTTTGATGATTGTAAGTCCTTGTGCAACCTGCCCCTTTGGAACTCAATACCAGCTAATACAAACAGGCATTCTCTTCACCCATGCTTCAGAAGAGCTACAAGTTTTGTAGCACTTCAGAGTAATCATTAAGTTGAAATAGCCTCCGGTATAGCATCCATGCTTCAGAAGAGCTACAAGTTTTGTGCTACAAGGTTTTGTAGCACTTCAGAGTAATAATTAAGTTGAAATAGCCTCCGTTCCTACACCATCCACGGATTAACCGGAGCTTCTCATAGTGTATCGCACCCTTGAGCAACACAAATTAGCCCACTAGCTTGGGTTGACTCAATCAGGACTCGGAGGCAATCCACCAGTTCTGGATCATTCATTGGTGGAAAAAGAAAACGGTAAGGAAGATGAGCATTGACCACACAGTTTCCGTCAATGAAGATTCCAGCTTCAAACCTTAAGATACTAAATAAGGTGAGAAATGACCTAAAAGGTGACCCCATTGGTTAGGCATGCGTAGATGTATACTACTCAAAATAGACCATTAAGTTTTTACCCTCCTAAATCTTTAACAATACAAAATTGTACAAGAGCACAATGCCACATCAATGAACAATGATTTTGCCTTTCAAGCTGTTTGCATGATAAATAAATGGAGGGGTTTATTATCCAGAATAAAGAAGGAAAAGGTAAAAACATAATGGAGGGGTAAAATGGAAGGCATACCAACAAGGACACTTTATCTATGAGCAAGTACATCACTGACCAATTGCAATTAATAAATAGATAGAAATTACTAAAGCGAGGTCTTGCAGCCACACAAGGAAATATAGAACCACAACACTTTTTCAGAATAATAAATGTAGAAAATATAACCTTGAAATGTAGAAGAATTTTGGGATCATTGCCTTTCAATTAGTAAATATAAGTCGAAAATGGTCCAGCTATAAGAGAAATTCCATTATATTCCCTTGTCCTAAAATAAGAGTCCCCTATCGACTTTATAGAATTAATAAGGTATTTGACTTTTCGTGCTTTTCCTTTAATACCCTCAAGCGTCCTTTAATGGTGACAAAATCAATGAGGTCGATCACGTTTTGTCTCACATATTGGAGACACTTGTTTTATAAAGCCCCAAAATGTAATTGGGGAGACTTACGTAGGGTCAGAGGCAATATTTGTTTTCTATATCCAATTTTCAAACCAAGCCCAAGTTACCCTTCTTGTACTTTAAGCGAATAATTCAAATATCCTCATCTTTATCCTAAGTTTCTCTCTCCTATTTCTTCCCTCTCACATAACTTCATAACCCCCATTGGCCCACCTCGACATTATGAACCATCATAACCACACAAACATCCCCCAATGTAAACTGTTAAAACATGGTTGCACGACCATTGTCCAAGCCAGATCACATGCCTCTGAGTACAAAGCTGAAGAACTACAACTGATCCTGACCCCAACCAAATTGAAACCAACCCCAATGGTACGGGTTTCAGGAGTGTTTTTCATAACTCCAGTGAGATTTGGATGTAGTCCAGGAAATTGCACACGTTCTGAACCTTACATGATTTTTTTTTTTGTTGTTGATAAAAGAAGAATATCATTGATAGAGAAAGAGAGTAGAAAGAAGGCGGACAGGACAAGAACTCCGCCAAAACCCATCAAAACAGTAAAAACAAAAAGCATGAACCGTACATGATCCAAATACATGACTAAATTTTCCTTGAAGTCAAAGATACTATGAAAATACCCAGTATATTGAAATACTAGCTAGGGCTTCCATTTATGGTCAAAACCAGGCAAACATGTTATCTTTATTAGGGCCATATAGAAAATTTGTCTGTGCTGTGATTAGGCATCGTTAGATGAAAGAGTAGTATTTCAGAATAGTCAGGAGCGTGAAAGTCTATCAAATTGAAAGGAGAAGTAACTAGGGCCACAGGACTAAACTACCAAGTGGCAAGGCCTTTCTAGTGCAGGCTTGACTCTGTGGACTAGCCCTGGATTTCATTTTAATAGAGAGAGCTGCCCTATATCTGAATGTGCTACATGATCAGAGGGAGTTGTGATTCAGCTTGATTGAGGTGCTTTCACATCGCAATTCTGCCCAACCACTGGGGAAAGCTCTAGACCTGAATAAAGGACAGAAGAAGGAAAGAATGAGAGAACAGCTGTATGAAAGAGACATAATCTGTCACTGCAGGCATGCACTAGACTGTGGGGGGAAGAGGAGCCAGGTAAGTCGACTATATTCAAAATTCTAATCCGAATTCCAAAATAGGACATTATGTCTCAAAAATTCGGGGGGGGGGGGGGGAGGAGGATTGTCTTTCACCCTTTTCTGCTTGTTCGGGATAAGGGACTATAGCAGTTGGCTAGTGAGATTGTGATATATCGATTAAATTTAGCACTATACTTTAAAATTATGATTCAAGATTACTGAATTATTTGAAAACATAAAGCAAGAGAAATGACATTTACGTATTTCATCTTTAATTCACTCAATATAGCATTAATAGGAAAATGGATCCAAGTGAAGTGCATGTAAAAGAACATAATTTATACACATGTAATACTCAGCGGGCCTAATATACTAACACAACTTATAATCATATCATAGAAAGGGTTGAATTACATATTGTCATAAGCATAGGAAGGGCATGGCACTCTTTGGCCTTACCGCCACCATGGAACAGCTGTTGGCACCCAGCCACACCCTGCCCCGTGAATTGCTCCCCTCCCTCTAACCAAACAAGCTAAAAAGCCAAAGTTGAAAGGTTTTATTTGACATGGGCTTGGGAAGGTATGAACCTAACATTCTGCTCCCTCTTCCACAAACATAAACATATACATTTATACGGAAGATTCAATTGAAGTGGAAATGGTGGAATGGAGTAATCCACTTGAGGCAAATTGCAGGGTTTGACGATTAGGACAATTCATCAGCCACTGAGCTTATTGGCACCAAAGTGTGCAAAAATAGTAGAAACGCAAGAGATGAGGTTTTTTCTTTTTCTTTCCACAAAGCAAGCAGAGAATGCAAAGGATAGCGCAGGGCACGAGGCTCCAATTGCAGGGTCTGGGGAGAAGTCTCAAGTATGAAATCTTGCTGCCTCTAAGGTGCATATGCTCTTACTGTAGTTGAAAAACTTATGTGTGCGACATGAAAAAGTGAACAGCCCGAGAAAATTGTGTACACATACACACACATATAGGTGGTCATGTAAATGAAAATGTAGATCAGGTATTGGTGGTATCAAATAATCAAGAGAAGCAAGGATTTTAAGAGGAGTATGCTTGAGTCATTTCTTACACCAAAAGCAAACAATGAAAACATTTACTTGACCAATCCCATATACGTTATTTAACCAATAATACTCCACTGACAAAAAATCAAGGATTAAAAGGAAAAAAAATGACATTACTTGTAGGTCCCCCTATGTTAACAACAATTAAGGGCTTCGGTAATGGAGCAAACTCATCATGCCAGGTGGTAGCTGCAATCCTAAGTGCAGCAAAATCCACTTGATGCAGAGCTCCTGTAGTGAGGACCTGAAAAGTTTGAGGCACTCAGCCATAGATAGAACAAGCGCACATCTAAGGAAAAGCCTTTCCTAGACAAAAATAGGGACTTAGTACAACTGTACAACAAGCATTATGCAGTTTCCAAGTATAACACATACCACATGTTTGTCAGGAGGTTCACTAGGAGTAATCCACTTTCTTAGAAACCGAGGGATCTTCTCTTGTGCACGAGGCGTCAAAGCATAATAATCATGTTGTGGAGTGATCACCATATCAAACCTTTTCAACTGGGATCGCGGATGTTGAATCTGGAACCAAAGTCAAAAAGAAGATGCGCCATCAGATACTGGAGGTTCCAAATCAAAATTTCTTTCAGATACAAGTATAAAAACATGCCAAAAGTCACGACAAGAGGTATCCACGGATACGTAAGAGAGAATAAAAATAACCCTTTTGATCAACTGCTATTGATTTTGTCTTTTTCCAACTTTTCCATTAAACATCCCAACAATCAGAATTAACTATCATATTTCATTTGCTTTATGGCTAGTGCAAAATGTATTAGAACTAAGATGAAACCTACAACATAAAGGGAGTAGTGCTAGGTCTCTCAAGAATGTTGAACAAAATATACTAGAATTAAGAAGAAATCCACAATATAAAGGGAGATGTGCTGGGTCTCTCAAGAATATTTAACTGAGGCTAAACTTGTTGTCCATTTCTCTGAAGGATTTATATGATTTGCAGGACAAAGCAAGTTGTGATAAAATAGCTGTATCAGACGTGCGCACTCAACACCTTACAGCATGAGCTGACGACCAGCGTTCACGTGCGGACAGACGGAATTACGTTTACGAGAAAGACAATAGGATTTTGCTTTGCTGAAGACCAACTCTAACAATAATCCCTCCAAAGGATTAGTTCTTTGTACCAAGACATATTAAGAAAAAAAATACAAAAGTATTCATTGGAGCATTTAGAAGTACATATATTCACATATCACTTTTATATATCTATTCAGATATCACACTATAATGACACCTCTTCTTATATTTTGGGTGAGTAATTCAATGGTAAATACCCTAACAAAGTCGTAGAGCTATGAGAATGCAAGTAGAAGCTAACAGTGTATAAGCAATAAGCAATCATACTGTGGGTGGTGGGGGGGGGGGGAGAGGAAGAAAGAGGAGAAATGTTCAAGTGTTTTCCTTATCCGATCGGCAAAAGGGTATCTTATTCCTGAAGTGACAAAAATTATCCACGTCATTCAAGATAAGGTCCCAGCTCACAAACCTGAACAACAAACACATTCTCAGAGGCTAGACGTTTGATAGAACTTGAAATTGATATGGTATCTCTGCCGCATGCAACTACCAGTAAAGGTCCATCCCTGAAAAATAAGAGGAGAAGCTTTATTCATGCAACCAATACATTAATAAACTAACAAAGTTCTCTGAGCTTCAATATCTGAAGACTGAACCATGATATTTTCCATCTTTTCTTTTACTGATAAAGACAATTCAATACCCTTGAAGCATTTCTGTTCGACCTGTAATGCTCAGGGGCAATAATCTGTACAATGGTGTTTTAATTGACATGGATGGAGTTCTGGATTTGTCAAAATCTATAGTAGATTTCTTGAAGTTGATACTGCCTCAAATACATCTTGTATAGCAACTAGGAAGAGATATGGTCTCGTCGGCATGATGATAGCAAACACATACTGCAATCGATTAGATGCAATACCAAGGAAGTGAAATATTACTCCAAAATTCACAAATTTGGAATATATAGACGTCACTCCGTATGATTCACTAAAATGGTTATTGTAAAAAGGATAGCTTCATTGGACAGGTAGCAGTATAACTTCAATGGAAGACTGTCAGACCAAGTGAAATAAGAAAATATACGCAAAGTTAAGAGGCTACTTGCAATATTTCTGTAGTAATATACAGCACATACGGAAATCACTTTAATTATCAGAATTAAACAGCACGAACTGCGTGATTCATATCAAGCCAGAAGCAACACAAAAACCAATGCATAGATAAGAGCCCAAACAGTATATGGTTGCGTAATCATATTTAATGCTCTAATCATGCCACCGCTATTTTGTTGATAATGAGCATTTTAGGATTTTGCTTTTATCACTTGAGAAATTGACAAAACAAGACTTTCACGGACTCCTACTTAAAGAGTGAGGTCTCTGTATGTGATACCTTTCACATACTTGTAAGTGATTATGTATACAAGGTCAAATTCATCCTTAACACAGTGCATGCAAACATGTTTACCACTTCTCTTTCTCACTTTATTTTTTCATAATTCATTGCAGCATTGTTCTCATCTTCCTCAACTCTAAGTTTACAAGAGGATTCTCTGGACCAGTGTGTTATATAGATACATAAGAATTCTTAGTCCCATGATCATTTGTTTCTGCGTTGTTAGGCTGCTAGGTTTTTTTGGCATAGGTTATTTGGGTTGTCTGAGGAGGAATGGGTCTGCCTCGGTTCTATCTCAGCTATGCTCTCCAGGCGCGGTTTTGTGATTTTGTACAAGACAGAGCAGAAGTTCAGAATTTAAAGAACAAGTGCTGCGGTCTCTTTTCTGGGAGAAAGCGGTTTATTTAGCCTTAACTGAGCATCTAGGAGGGGTTATATTTGAGGGATCCCTATTCAGAGACCCAGAGGTATTAAGCTGTTTTGCTTTTAAGTTTAGTATCATTCCTCTTGTAGGCTTAAACTTGCTTTTGCTGTTTCTTGATGGATTTCTCTCAATCTTTTTGGAAATCTTTTATTTCTTATCAAAATGTTTACTCCCTCTGTTCCTTAATGATAATCCCTTTTCGACTTTTCTTAGTTCCTATTTGATTGTTCCTTTTCTACAACCAAGATGTCAGTTAATATTTTCTCCAGTTCTACCCTTACTAATTGTCAAACAACATACTTACACTCCAACAAGTTCCTTAACAATTTCCAAAAATTTCATTTATTACTCCATTATTTCCAATATATCTACCCATTCAAAATAGAAAGTGAGAAAACAACTAAATGCTTCATGTGGAGTTCGAATGATGAAGCTACAAAAATTTTGGCGGTAAATGAAAGAGGGAAAAGGAGTGATGACAAATTTAAAAAAGTTAGTGCTAAAAGTATTTATAGAAGGGAAATTCGGTAAAATGCTTTATGCTTTTGTTGATAGTTGATACCAAAATTCTCTGATCATTTTCTTTATGTGAGCATAGTAGAAAAGGGACTACTCCCTATGTCCCAATTGAGTACACTTTCCTTTTTGGGATGTCCCATTTGAAGAGGGACACTTTCCTTTTGGGTCATTTCACTTGACCGACCACATTAACCCTGCTTAGTAAAAGGGATATATACGGGTCACATACTTAAGGGCTTTTATGGAAGTTAACCATTTCCGAATTTCAACCCATTTATTAATCTTCAGGCCTTGTTAAAGTGTCCTCTTCAAGTGGGACGGAGGGAGTAACAATAAACATTTCTACCAGCGTAGGATGGTGAACTAATTGGGATGGGGAGTGCTTTCTGTAAATGCCATGATTTTAGACAAAGGGGACTTCTTCTAATTTTCTATGTTCTCAATTTAGACTTTTAAGCTTCTCTTAAGGGCTGTTTCACATCATCTCTGAGACTATTGTTTTGAATAATGAGCAGGATTTGAAAAAAAAAAAAAAAAAAACTACATTATAGGTTAGAGCTCTTCTGGCGTGTTTTTTGAATTTAATTTTCACGCCTCCAAAAAAGTAAAAACAAAATCAGACACTTAAAAAATTGTACAAATATCAGTAGATCAATATTCTTTAGTAGATCAATGTTTCAATATTCAAAGACAGAATACCCCAATTTTATTTATAATGAAATAAGATATGCATTTCTCAGCAAAAAATATAAACCACAGCTAAATATGATTTTGACAAGCCACATACAAGGAGAGACATACTTCTCAGCAGTTTCCCGGGCCATTGTTACAATCTTCTTCACATCAGCTTCCAAAATAGAAGATAAGCCAACATTACCACCATTTTCTCTAAAAGTATATTCAAGTTTCTTTCCTCTTCCTGTAAGCAGGAGCCGTGAATAGCCACAAAGCTGCTGGATAATGTAATACAACTTTTTATGGAGTGAAACTGGGAGCCAGTGCAGCCACTCATTGACTCCTCCACTCGGTCTCGTTACACGCTGCATGCAAAGATAGGAAAATTACGTGATGCAAGCTTGCAGATGCTGTATATAACTGAAAAAAGATGTCCAAGGACTTCAGGTAAACATGTTTCACACTTGAACATAACAGTACTCTGACACTCATTGAACATGTTCTGATCTTCCAACATCTAATCCAACAAAAGAAAATAAATTAAGAAGCAACCACTAATCTGAGTTTTTATGATAAGAAAATGGATTTAAGTATATACACCTACTCATATTTGCATAATTGCCTCTAAAATATAGAAGAGGTTAGCAGTTAGCACCACATGCAAACACTGATATATATATATATATATATATATATATATATACACACACGCACACATAAGTAGATTGGTCATATACGCAACAGGCGGTACGCAGAGTAGGTGCAGATCCAGGTGTCAATTCAGACAAACTTTAGGATTTTGCACCAAATGTAGTATAAAACAGCCACATCCTCACCGGCCTTGACAACAATGACATAATGTGTCGGCACGGGTACTTTGCAAAAATAAAGGGTCCATAACATATGTAAGCACGCAACAACGTTGATTATAACCAAACATTGCGCTGCACTACAATAAAAAATATATATATACATATAGTCAAATTTGCCCCAAGAGTTAGGTTAGAGAGAGAGAGAGGGGAAAACTTTTCTGTATATTCCTTAGAATGAGAAAGTTACCTTTCTATCAATACTTCTACCCAGTGGCAGAGCCAGGATTCTTCTGAGGAGAGGGCGCAATGTTACGGGGGGGTTCGGGGCAGCGCCCTTGAAATTTTTTCCGGGGTCGGGCAACTAGGCGAGAGTAGCAATATCTTGAAAACGTTTATTTCTTAGTAATGAATACAAAAAAATCACAAAAATGTTTCATCCAACTTCAAAAATGTTTCCATTTCACATCAAAACAGCACAAATTCAATTATATAAAATTCGTAAAAATTAAAAATTAGGGTAAATATCATAAATTCAATACATTAAAAATTAGGTTTAGAGTAAACGAAAAAAAAATTGGATATCGGAAATTGAAACTCCCAATGGCGGAATTTTCGCCGTGGGGGAGCGGGCGCCCCCTCCTGCCCCCCTGCCTTCGCCCATGCTTCTACCCACATACACATTTTACACTAAGCCCCCTAGATACAAATGCTATACAATATTGACACATTATTTCCATTACTTCTAACATGTACGTAATTAGGCTTATATTTTCATGGAAATGCTCTTCCCAGTTCCCACTCTCACCCAACATTTCAACCAAGGAACTCCATCTAAGCTTATGTATCAACCATATTTTATGGTCACTACTGAAATTTTTTCTTTTTTTTGGGGGGGGGAGAGGGGTGCGGAAACAGAGGTTCACAAATGATGAGTAAAATGGAAAAGGTTGTACACAAGAAAGTAAGGGAAAAGAGACTGAAGAATTTCTTCTTTTTTAACCTCTTATGGTACTCAAATAAAATGTTACTTCTTCTCTATGCATAAGACAATATAAGAGAACAAAAAGGATGTGTTCATCATAGCTTTTATTACTACTTCCACAGTTTGTGCAATTACTCTTACCAACAGCTGCCAAAGTTGGTCGTCGGTTTCAAGCCAGTCTGCACCTTGGAGGTTAAGGAGGTATGCATTTGACATTTGCAATCAAGGAAGTGCGAATTTCAGAGCTATAGAGTTGCATTCAACATAACTCCAAAATCCAGTATATATAATATAAAAAACCTTCATATTCCATTCCCAGTTTTCTTCGTCTTTCATTTCCTTGGCCTTTGTGTTTACTCATTTACTATGTAATGTTACTAGTGTCTCCCAACGTTACGATTTTATGCCTTAGGGCATAACCATTACACCACGAGAAAGAAAAGGAACATACTCCCTTTGTTTCAAAAAGCATCCAATTTGCTTAGACACCCATTTTTAGAAAACCTATTAGACTACATTAAATATAAGAATATATGGCCACAAATAACTTAAAAGTGGACCGATTAGTGGACACAAGTCACCATTTTTGCTTAAAAGTGGACCGATTAGTGAACACAAGTCAACATTTTTGCAGCCTAAAGATAAGTGGATATTTATTTTGGAACGTGTGGTGTAAAGGATATGCTTTATAGTCGCTTTAAGACCATAAATAGATGGTGGATTTGAGACGTTGCGATGGGTAAGGTGGTGGTGTTGATGAAATTGGAGATAGTGTCTAGAGTTAGAGATGGTTAATAATGCTGGTCTAGATAAGAAAGTAAACTCTGTTACATTGAAGTTCCCATACAGGAATTATGTAAAAAGAAAAGCAGTCAGTATGTGATGTAACACCAAGTGAAGAAGACGGGGAACACAAACCAAGCCCACCCTCACAACAGATCAGCAACATCCTCAGGCCAAGAGCACACATGCTCGTGGTTCTAAAACTCACATAGGCACAAGCTACAAAATTTTCATTAGTCGTTGGCTCTGATCAAGCGATGGGTGTTACTAGAACATGCATGATAAGCAAGAATGAAACATCGAGCTCATTTGAATAATTTATGTCAATGACGAACAAAATTCAAAATTGAGATAAACAAACATACACCAGACCTTATGACTTTTAGGACCCAAAGCTAAATTTCAGACAAAACAAGAGTAATGCTACATATCACAATAATATTACAATGATTTGGGTCCTACAATTTCTCAAACGCACAGACCAATCATTGATTGACAACTCATTTTGCAACACAAATTCTTCTAGTAATAATTTGTGCTATGTTCCATTACTCCATAAAGAAACTATCATTTCATATAAACCTCTTTACTGGGTTTTTCTAGCTAACTAAAAAAGTGCAAGAATTAAGCAAAATTAACGCAGATTAAGATAGGGAAAGCAAAAAAGAGAAAACCCAAAAAGAAAAACTTACATAGAGAACTTGTTTATCAGAGAGACCGAGGGCACGGACCAAACCAATGCTCTGATTCTCGGAAGCAGGGAAACCGTTTCCGATTATAACAGCCCTCCTGATCACCCCGTAAACGCCGCCTTCGAATATGTCCGGTACCCCCTTCGGCGTTGGGCTTCCCGGCGGCTCCGGCAACCTGATTGGCTTCATTTTTCGCTTTCGGGTGCTGCGAAAGATGCTTCACTACTAGTCAGAATTCCCCCGGAGTTCTATGGTGTAAATCTGAAGGGCTTTGGTAAATCAGATGAGTCGACTCGGGAGAGTAGGCAGTGAATCGAACGGTTGCTTGATCCTCAAATTGAGTTCCGAGTTCCTGACTCGCTTTGGCGGGTGGATGGGGAGGACTTGCACGCACCTTCCTTCTCGTCCCCGTTTTGCTACAAGACTAACGTATCAAATATCAAACCAAAAAAAAAAAATTGTCAAAAAAAAGATATATCAAACAAAAATAATACTACTAGTATAAGTATTTATTAAAATATTAATATTATAATTTAATTAATATTTTCGTATATGTAT
Source organism: Lobelia cardinalis (assembly GCA_028566635.1). NCBI lineage: Eukaryota > Viridiplantae > Streptophyta > Magnoliopsida > Asterales > Campanulaceae > Lobelia > Lobelia cardinalis. Next base: position 9,590,033 of record JAOWAN010000049.1, read on the forward strand.
TATTAATTTCTCTATAGGCATTCTTTTCCGAGCAATATTATCTCCCTTCAAGAACTATTTTTCAATTTTAGTTTTTAAAAAAATAACAAAATATTAGATAGATAGTTCAAAATATTTTTTTATAAATTTAATAATAAACTTACAAATCAAAGTTGAAATCAAATTAATAAAAATTAGTTGGTTTGAAAAGATTTTTTTTGAACTGAAAAAAATTATTATAATTGTTTATTTACGAAATTATACTATATATGTATATACTAGTATAAGCTCGAACACGACATGACATTTTAAAAGATTATACTATAAATTTTTAAAATATATTTGATGTATTTTTTTTAGTTTTAATTTAAAATTTTAAAAATATAATTAAATTTTTATATGTAGTTGTTTTATAAAATTTAATTTTAATATTTATGTGTACTTTAAATAAGAAAATGGAGTCAATTCACGTGTACATTATGTAAAATTGAAGAAAAGTGTAATGAAGGGAACTTTTACCGACCATTACACTCATTCCGAAAATTATTCCGTCCAACATTTTTCTCCCCATTAAACTCCTCTTTCATTACTGGTTACAAACAAAAAGTTATATCAAACACATAAAAAGGTAACAAAATGGAAAGAAATAGAAAGAGGAAAGAAAGAAAAAGGGTTAATTAGGAAAATCCTCTCAAAAATATTGAATTTTGGGAAGTGCCCCTTATGAGATTTATCTCGAGGGTCAACTCCCCGTTGACCATCTTGTTAGAAAATAAAATTATTTCATCCATTGTCTTTCAAGGAGCAATTTGAAATGACCAAATTGAAGAGATAACTATAATTTTTAAATAGAAAGATGGTACTTAATTTAATTATTTTAAAAAAATATTATTGCAACCACCTTATTCTCTACTATTGCAGTTGAGATTTTAATTAATATGAAATTGTAATACTAATGAAATGTTTAGTTACCACTCTTTCTAAAGCCATGGCCTATGTACAAACATTTTGATGCCACCCCATAGATTAAAAAGTGTACGAAAATCTATGCATTGAATAGTAATAGTTGCAAATTGCAATTATTGTCTTTTTTTCCTCCATAACAATTAAAGAAATAAAGTTTTTATCAAATTTTATTTCAACCCCTTATTTATTAAAAATTGACATATTATCTCAAAAACCTTAAATTATCACTTATCGCACGGGTCAAACACTAGTTACATATAATGTAAGAATCGAATCTTAGTGATGGGCCCAGGCCCAAGCGCTAGGCCCAATGCCTAGCCCAATAATCCATCAAAGGTAAGGCCCAACGGGCCG
>JAOWAN010000049.1:9596454-9609714 GCA_028566635.1 Lobelia cardinalis
GGAAGCAAGTTGAGAAGGTTCTGCCTCAGGTGGTATTGGGATAAGATCAATAGGGAGGTGAAGAGCGTAGCCACGAGCGACCTTAAAAGGGCTTTTAATTGTAGAACCACATTAACGGAAAACTGTGGTACGAAATGACAAAGGCCAATTAGCCAAGATCTCTCCAGCAATACATCACAGCAAATCAAACATGTTGTGGGTAAGAACTTTAATTTGACCATAAGTACGAAGTGAATGGCGGAGGAAAACTTAAGGCGAATCCTAAAGAGCAGAAGTGGCTTTGGAAAATTACTAACAATATCACAAACAAGGGAAGGCTGCGAGCAAGTTCTGAGTGAATTTCTCAATGAGAAGTTTATAGTTGAGCTTACACAATATCTTAATTTATAACTTTGAAGCTTCCAATGCTCACCTGTATGAACTCAACATAGTCTTTTCAGCTACCCCAACTCACATGCCCATCTATGAAACCAAATTCATTACTATCGCAATTCTATCCCTATATACTCCAAAACCCAATCACTATAACCGTCATGATGTGCATGAGTCTAATAGCTCTAATAAGTGCATCCACGTCCTTGTTTGCAAAACATGCTTGATATTTGAGAACAAAAGTGTCCTCCAGACAGAACTCTATGCACTTGGCATATGCATGCCAAACACATATTTCACTGATAGCGAAGATACAGAAATGCTGGGTGATCTACACCCAAGAAAATAATTTAGCAGCAAAGCCAAAAAAACAGCACTAAAAACTACACATTTCCTCCATTACGGTATAGCCACCAATCCACCACGCATAGCTACGTTGTTCTTTCCATAAGTGGTTAAATTCCATCCTACCTGCTTCCTTCGTGCCCATCAGGGATGTCAGATTCAAGTGTTTTTGGAGGACATCTTGACAGCTGTTTTGGGCATTGGTTCCAACGGTGGCAGCTGCGGAATCTGCTATTGGCTTAGCCATTTTCGTATTTACTCCGATGTCTAGTAGTTGAAGAAAGATGGTAACTCAGATTTTGTGACCGGCAAGTCATGCTTTGCTCTTAATCTATCAATTGTCATTGTCCTCGATCTATTGGCAAAGGCCTTTTTGAGATTGTCCATTGTTCCTCTCCTCGCCAGATTTTTTATCTTATTCCATTACCACCAAAATACGTCTGAAACCAGGACATTGGCACCCTCTTTTGCATAACACATACATTACCTATATGTTGATATTATGTATATGAAAGTGTCATGTTGACGCTCATATCATGACATTTAACCTAATGAGAGATAATTAGGTGGTCTGTGTTTATATGAAGTGTAACCCTAGAGATTCCTTTTAAGAAACTGCATGCCTGTGTATAGGACCCTTCTCTATTTCTCATAAGCTTGGAGATGTTCATTACCCACTTGATGCACTAACTAAAATCAAGATTACTCCAGCTCTAAGTTGATGATTTGGTTCCTCACAGAAGCACCTTTGAGCTACAAATGAAATGTCCCGAATGATCAACTTAAAAGTACACTCAGGTCTGCACACTTCCTTGTGCTCCAAAGCCACTTTCGCCGTATAGTTTATAATTAATTCATAAGATTTCTTGTTCACATTCTGGGAACTATCACTAGGTTCCGCCTCAAGTGTATTGATCGTTTGGTTCCGCTGCTACTTGCATTACTCAGGCTAGGCTCAGCTCTGCCCTGCCATCTTGATCCCACACCTCTTGAACTACTACCGACTCGTACTTCACCGGTACCTCAATCTTTACGGCCAGAGGAGAATGATGTGGATCATGCTAGTGACATTCTTTTTTGTGAAAAAAGAAGATCTTATAGATTCAAGAGAAGAATATACTGAGGAGAACAAGTTGACCTCCAAAAAAGCAACAGAAAAAAAAAAGAGCGAGAAGAGAAGTCAAACGAAAAGAAGCATCTCCTAATGTAGCACAGTAGCTATTCTCTACACAAGTCCGTCAGTGACCCCACTGAAAGCAACCAGTGCCGATTCCCATAAAGAAGCGAGGTACTCGATCTTCCCCTTCGAGTAAGCAAAAGGATAGGGCCCGATTATGGGAAATTCGCGCATTCCTTTCTATCCAAATACAACATCATGTACTGAACATGGCACATTTCCAAAAGCAAGCTGCATCTTTGCTTTTGCCAAAGGCTATAAATGACAAGCAAAGAAAATCTTCTATAGACCGAGGGCAAACCCAACTCTCATTCAGGATTTTAAAGATCTCACACCACAATCTCCTAGCAGTAGGACAAGGTAGAAAGAGATGATTGTGAGATTCACTATGAACAACGCACATAACACACACGTCAGGGGAAAGGCTTTTCGAAGTTGCAGCCTTTGTCGAAGACCATTTGTATTGAGCTGCCCGAGAGCAAGAGACCAGGCAAAAACCTTCAATTTTGACGGAACTCTGGCTTTCCAGCTGAAAGAAGAGAGCGGAAAGAGACGGGAACACGAGAACGAAAGAGCACTTACACAACCTTGGGAGGTCAAGCCCCCGGAAGACTCCAGCACCCAAGACTGCTTATCACACCAATCAATATATATGCACTTCAAAAGGAGATTAACAAGATTGATTCATCGGATTCCCGATCATTAAAATTTCAAAGGAAAGGAGAAATTCCAGGCAAATTCCCCTCCTTTTTTTGGGGGGCCCCACGGGGGAATGGGAAGGGCTCGAACCTGAGACCTTACATATTGTAAAGCTCAGCTCTACCACTGAGCCACCCCTTATAAGAAAATCGGCAATAAGTATATTTGACCGAGGGACTCTCCATAACCTTGGACAAAGGTCAAGTAGAGTACTCTCTCCAATCCAATGATCCTCCCATAAACAAAAACAAGTTCCACTCCCCCCAAGAAAACAAGTATGTGGCCTCAAGAAATTGAAGCATGAGTAAATGAATTTCAAAGAACTAGCATATGTTGTGGAGGCTCCGATGCCAGCATCCCAACCATTATCATGCATGCCAAATTTGCTTTTGATAACTTTGTGCCACAAGAAGTGTGGTTCCAAAGGGAACCACCGAACCACTTACACACGTGCTAGCGACAATCAATGAGAGAAGGAAGCACCTTTTAAGGAATCAAGAGTTAATTTAGGGTCAGATCACGAATACAACATTCTCCTATATCATAACATCACTTACATCATACATATGACATATATCTCCAATATTACACCCAAATATCATCCGATATTATATATCAATGCCAAACACTTTCCATCTATTACCCCTATACCTATACACTCTCACAAATCAATTCAAACCTTTCACATCACATTCTCTCTCCTCACATCACATTCAAACCTTTCACATCATATGGACAATTTTAGTTTTTTATTTCATAAACTCATATAACTCATATCATCACATATTCATATTGTGAATAATACCATATCACTCAATATTACCGTATATAGTATTCGTGATCGGACCCTTAGAAACTTATTTTCAATTCCAGCTTCGTGGTTTGTGGAATACCTTCCCCAATTTAGGGACCCTCCTGTCATTTTCTTATGTAAGGTGACTTTATTTATTGTTGAGCCAAAAAAAGGTGACTTTATTTGTTGAAGAGCACCTCCGATTAAGTAATAATTGTCAAGATGTATTTCCTTCCATTGCCTCCTAAATTTGGTGGTTCGTTTTCCTTTTGTCAACACGTTCTACGTCATTTTCTTCAAAGACCAGAAAAAGGTGAATCAATATATTCAGGAAACAAATTGAGATATATTGCTCAATCAAGGAAAGAATATTATAATATTTTATTTTTTAAAAGGCTATCATTCAACTCGTATTCTGGGAACTATGGAATGGAATGGACAGTTACTATTTCAAAAGCTTTGGAAGACTCCCCAAATAGGTTTACAAAGGAATGGGTGATTTTTCTTCAAGTAAAAAAGTTACGCAGTTCACTCATATTCGAAACATTACCGAACAGCAGAGAATGAGGACATTTGTCTCCTCGAAAAACAGATCCTGAACATATTTCATAAGCATACATCTTTTGATATGAAAACAAGTCTGCCTAAAATCAAATTTAATTTACTTACAAGAGCTTGGCATTTTTCATCCAAAGAGCTCTCCGAAGTCGCTTAGACTGTTTCTTAAAATGAAAGGCACTATCTTGCATTGTTGCAGTTTTGTCAACAAGTAGCTCAATCCGATCACCTCTCTCTAGAATCTTCTCAATGTTATCCACCATAATGGTGCGTATCTGCATGCAAAATTTAAGAATATTTAGAAGAAGTGTTATCAAAAGGATTGTAAGCAAAGCATATCACTGAAAGACAAACTAAAAAAGAGATCCCCCATCAACTGATTAAAAACCTACAAACTTCCTCCCCTCTTAGTTCAGAACTCACTCTTCCACTATATAGGACCGGGACTAATGTGCGAATAAACATATGCAAGTTCTCACCCATTGCCAGATTGGCAGAAAGTCCCTTCGAATTAATTATTTCTAAATCCTGCTCCTGCAGCAGACAGGCATTTTGATTCATAAATTTTTACAGTGTACATAGCCTATTAAAACATAAAACAGCCAATTCTCAAGCAAGGAGAGTCCAGAATGATACACCAAGAGAACCTAGTTCAGCCAGATATTCAGCCAATAATTGTATTGACTTCAAAATGCACTGTCTCTGCTGCACGCATTATCTTCGACATAATTCATGATTTACTTTCTCATTTTTTGATCAAAAGGTTCTCACAATTAACCTCTGCTACAAGCAGAAACAGCATTAGTAAACAAGCTACTTCTCTTGCCACTAATTTACTTCCAGCTATATAAGTTTGCACTGTTAAACAACTTTCCACAGTCCATAATTTCTTCATAATCAATACTTCTAACGGTTTCAGATTATGTTGTCTCAACTCTCAATACAACTTTCCTTTGCTTCAGAACCTCACACTCTCAAATAAATCTAATACCCTCTTTACATATTCTTATGAGTCCCCTCATTTTACAACATATCTTTTCACAACTTCTTTTCTTCTCTCTTTTTATTGGGGGAGGGAGAGTGAAGGAATGAAGATCATTCATTCGTAAAAGAGGAATGTACAAACTTAAAGAAGCCCAGCTAAAAACCAAGTAGATACATATGTGTAGAGAGAGAGAGAGAGAGAGAGAGAGAAAGAATAAAAAGGATGGCTCAAAACTTCCCTTCGATCAAAACATAAGTCCAAAATAATGATCCCTTCACCTTTATCCAAAACTCATCTAGAGGAAATATGGATCACTCTACAGATCAAAAACGAAGACCGATATGGAGTTTGCTCTCTCCATGCAGCAAGCAACCCACATATGCACCACCGTATTTTCAGGCTCTTGGCTGTCTTGACCAAAGCCCCTACAGAATAAAAGTATACAGGTGTGACAAGGGGAGTCACACAAAGACTTCTCCAAAACGTGAGGAGCAGCACAAGAGACACACTATGATTCACCAGCTAGGAACACAGATATTGGCAAAGATAGCCAGGTCTTTAGTGGCAGATAATTATGCAACACAGCCCTACAAAACCTTAATAATAAAGAGAAAATTTGGCTTTCCACATAGTACCAGCACCAGGAGAAACTGGAGAGGTCCTTTGAGGTGAGAAAAAATAATATCTTGAAGGAAATGTGACCAAGATGCCGAATTGGCCCGTCAAAATTCCCAAAGAAATGAAATTTAAGAATTAAAAGCAAGAAATGTTGCAAGATCAGCTAACTTTTTCTATCATCAGAATTTCTTTGAAAGACAGTAACTACTGCCTTCCAAAATGATGAAACAAAAATAGAAATGAAGGGTTAAAAGCCAAAAGAGCCTTGCAGAGAGTGGCATTGTCAAGTCAAGTTCTTCCACCGAACATAACAGAAACAAGTCAAGACTGCCATGAATAAAGTCCCTAATATAGAATCCTGAAATTCAGTATATGCTCAACTTGCTCCTAGTCACTTTGCTTCTTAAAACAGATACGGTCTTAAAGAAAATTGCGATAACAAATCTTCCATAAGAAAATATTATTGAAGATAAGCTTTCCAATAACCAAACCTGCTTCCTCCCTAGTCTCATATCTATTAGGCCAGCATACCAAATGATCGTCCTCTCCTTCCCAAACCCTTCCCATCAGACATAATCCTCTCGAACGGTGACAAAAGGCATGCTGTGAAACCACATAGACATTCCTTAACTAGAGTTATCCTACAGAGGAGAAATAGTCGCATTCGAAAGTATCTATCCTCTTAGGAGCAAGCTCAACAACAGAATTGCAGAAGTAAATGAGCAGCATCTCCTAGAGGTAGTCAACATAAAAGAATCTCACACTCGGGCAAGGCACACAAATCAATCACTCTTGCGTCAAGTATACCACCGGCAAGCATGCACTTGGACAAATTAATTGCACGACTCACTATCAAATATTTGAAGCAAAGTCAGCACTTCAAACAACAAATTGCAAATGAAACAGGGAAATTTTGCTAGATTCACTATCCACGGATATCGAATATTATTTTCTCTTTTTTTCTTTTTTTGATAAAAGAATAAATTTTATTAGAAAATCGAGAAAGAATAAGAAAACAAAGATAGTGGACCAGAAATCTGTCTAAGAAATAAATAAAATACTGAGCTGCCTTAGCAAAAGACAATCATGCTACAAACTCGAATATTATCATTTTAGTTCAAGAGTTTTTACAATTTTCAATTCTCTTTCAAATCTTTATGATTTTCTTCAACGCGTATGTAACAAAAATTATCCCATTTTGCATACTTCTTATTCTTCCGGGGAAGTTGTCCCATCTTTTATGTTTAGGCAATCAATTCTTAGTGGACATTAAGAGTTCTTTCCTCTAAGCCATGCATTCGCTACTAGAAGATCATTAACTACTGCAAAAGCAACAAAAAATCTCTCCAACATTTCCAACAATCCTATCTCTCATTCCATATCCCACACATCTCATAACCCATGCAACCTTTTCCTAATACTATAGTTACTATTTAATTATTAGATTATTTAAATATTATTATTATCATCAGCAGCACCACCATCATCATCATCATAATATACATATAGATATATACTATGATACGTACACACACGTATTTGTATATAATTTTTTTTTGCTGCTAAAGCCTCTCCCTCGAATGATTGCGATAAATAAAATAAGGGGTTCAATATCCATGTAGATCCTTTTTTGTTTACTGAAATAACTTAACGCCTCATCCTTTAATCTAAACTTACGACTCTCTTTTTTTGCACAAGGTGCTGAGGTTCCAGATGCATATCCAAGTTGAAGTAGCATTTATGCCCTGACTTACTAGAATAACAACTTGGAAGAATAGACAGCCCCAAATACATTCAACAGGGAATTTTCTATTTGATTGTTTGAAGTAAAAGAACAGATGACCTTAGTTGGCATACATGGACATCTAGCACATGCATCTTCACATGGCAACAGTGAACACTTACCTCACCAACTTCGCCTCTAACACGATTTAGAGTATCTGCACTAGGATTACTGGAGAAAAACTCCATTTGTTGATGTAAGACCCTTGAAAATTCATCATTCATGGCATAAGCAGGTGCATACTGTGCCACTCTACCATAGTTTTTCATGAACCTCATGTGTATTTCTTCCAAATATGAAAAAGGGATTCTTCCTGGATGAGGTCACAAAGAAATACATCGTCAACTATCAAAATTCAGTACGTAGAAATCAAACCGACTTCTAGTAACAAGCACAAAAAATAGATAATTGAATTAATGTGGCCATAGTCGGATAATGCATATGTATCAACATCGCTTTCTCTTGTTCACATGATCACATCAAATTAAATCTTAATCATATTGACTGAAGAAATCGAACTCATTGAATAGTAACTACAATCAGGTTGAGGGATGGAAATGAGCAGCTACATCACAAATTTCAGTGAAACTCAAATGTGATTCATAGTAATACAGATTGGGATCAAAACGTAAGAATGAGTAGCAGATCGATTATCTACAGGGTTTGCAGATTGACTATAAACCAAGAAAAACACAGACACAAATCCCACCAAAAATAAATAAAAGCATTATGCAGGAGTGGCTCAAGACACCCATGGGCCAAGACTTGCATCCCAGCATTATCTCCAATGTTTTGACATCACATAGTAAATAGCACAATATAACCATCATTGGAAGAGTGTTCTAACAATATTCTATGCAAATTACAAAGATCCTTTCCCCGACCTAAAACCGATCTGATCATACAGTGTGTGGCATGGTACAAACCTCCCCTCGCACCACAAACATTATACACCAAAGGGGCCAAGTCATAGGGCATAAACGATCATGGGACATGCTCTCACCCATACACATAGCACACATCTGGGGGGATGGCTTTCTAGAGACGTTGTTGCTGCAAATCATTAGTATTCACCCGGTCAAGAACCACCGACAAATCAAAGACTGTATACGTAAAGGGAACCTTCGGTTTCCAAATTAAAATCTAGAAGAAAGTCAAACTATATGTGGTCAAAGAAGAAGCTTTGTGAAAGAGGTGAAGCAAGAAACAAAATTGAATCAGGTTGCCACAAGGGGGAAAACACTATATACAAATTTGCAAAATCGATCAAGGGATAGGAAAACCAGCGATTTCAACGAAGTAAAATGCATTAAGTACGAAAAACTCGCACGTTTTAGTCAAGAATGAGGAAATAAAAGATAGATGGAGAATATATTTTGAGAAAACTACTAAATAAGCAACATATAAGAAATGTAGAGAGCAACGATTGTAGGAAAAGTAGAGATATTACTTTTTTCCGTAGAATATGAATATGAGGTGAGTTTGCCTTAAGAAATATGAAAATTGAAAAAGCATTAAGACCGGTTGGAATAGCCATTGAGGTATGGATATGCCTAGATGACGTAGGGGTCTCTTGGCTAGTTAAGTTATTTATTAAAATAATGATGACAAAGAAAATATCAGATGAGTGGAGGAGTAGTACTAATATACAAACATAAATGTGACGTTGAAAGTTGCACGAATTATAGAGGTATTAAACAGAGTTACACATTTAAGCATTGGGAGAGAATAGTTGAAAGAAAACTAAGGGGGGAGACAATGGTATTCGGAGAACCAATCTGGTTTTATACCGGGTACATCACCAATGGAGGCTATCCACCTATTAAGGAGATTGATGGAACGCTATACGGAAAGAAAAAATATCCATACCTAGTCTTTATTAACTTAGAGAAGGCATACAATAGAGTCATTAGGGAGGTAATTTGATCGATCCTAGAAGAGAAGGGTTAAAGTGAGATATATTGAGGTTATTAAAGATATGTATGATGGACCAGCGACATTAATTAGAATCACGACACGAGGGACATGCTAATTTTCAATCACTATAGCACTACACCACGGATTGACCTTAAGCTCATATCTTTTTGCCTTAGTAATAGAACGACTAACTAGACATCTACAAGACGATATAGATACACCTTGGTGCATGATATTTGCCGATGACATTGTCCTCACTCGATGAAATAAAGAATGGGGTTAATGATAAGTTAGAAAATTGGAAAGAAGCTTTAGAAGTATTTTGAGTAGGAGCAAAGCGGAGTATATGGCTTGCAACTTTAATGGTAAACAGAGTATTAGTGAAGTAAAAGTTAAGATAGATGTACAAGAAACACCTTAAAAGGAAATATTTTGGTACATAAGATCAATCATTAATCATGATAGAGAGATTGGAGAGGATGTCAATCATAGAATAAAATCAGGTTCGATGAAATGGAATAGTGCATCTAAAGGTTATGTTATCGGTCTATACCAATAACGCTAAAGGAAAACAATTATTAGACAACGGTCAGTTCTGCGCTATCGTACGGAAGTAAGTGTTGGGCTACTAAGAACGAATGTGCTAACAAGATGAGTGCAGGGAAAATGCGAATGCTTAGATGGATGTGCTTTAAAACTAGAAAAAATAGAATTCATAATGAACAAATACGAGGACGGTAAAAGTAGCTCATATATTAGAGAAAGTGAGAGAGACCTGTCTAAGATGGTTAGATCATGTATAACGTGGACCCCCTTAGTGCTCCAATTAGAAAGTTTAATGATATTAGTCTTAATCAAGCTAGGGGTAGGGGTAAGCCAAAGTTAATATGGACATTAGCAATACGGAAAGACATAAAAGACTGTAATTTATATGGTGACTAGGCATTGGATCACGTGAAATAGCGAAAAATGATTCATGTAGCCGACTCCAAGTGATTGTGATTAAGACTTTGTTGTTGTTATTGTTCTATATGTACTATTCATCATTATCTCTAAACATAAACTTTACATTCCACTTATTATCTATATTCCTTAAGGATTGCACAGTAAAACTTAATTCATTCTCTCAACCGCAGCCTAATCCTATTAATTATCAACACGAAATGAGCTGAACAAAGTCCTAAAGTTCATCAGCATACATGTATAAACATTCTTGTGTGAATGTTTTTATTCAAATCAAAAGAGATTAGAGGGCATATCCCAACTATATGAAACTGAAGAGCAGAGTTGGAGTCAGAACAAAAAGGATACAATTTACAAACTTTTGGATGCAGCATCGCAGTGGGCAACTGTTTAAGATATGGACTCTGTTATGAATGGAGGGAGTATAACTCGTTGTAATTTTTATGATTTTGTAAAAATGGGTATTATTTGAAATCTTTTCTGGTTAGTTAACAATATTGAAAAAGCTGATGTTTTGATAGATATTAGAAAAACACACACATACACAAGGAATCAAAATAAGCACACACACACACACAAAGGACTGAGATTAGAAAGAAGAAGTACGAACGTCCGAAGGTATCGTTGGCCATACAGAGGAAGGTGAGGCCGTCGGATCTGAGTATGTGGAATATGTAACGATCCTGAGAGAAACAGAGCCTCGATTCTGCTTCGGCCGGCAACTTCTCCATAATACGGCGGGAAACGGCGCCGGTGTTCCCCGTCACGGCGCTGAACTCGGCCAGAACCGTCGTGCCCCTCGCCACCACCGCGTAGAGAATCGCCATGGATGATGATGATGATGATGGCCTTTTCTACTTCACTTTACCAGCAGAAATTTTGGGGAACGCAATTATTGAATCATAGGAAGAGGTAAGTGATGCTTAAAGTAGTGAGTGAGGGTGGGGTAGGGGGGAAACGGGAGGGATTATCAGGTGGGGTGATTAAATATTTAGGAAATGATGAGAGAGAGACAGAGAGAGAGAGAGTTGGGAGGGGTGGAAATTGTTCCTTGCTGGATGGGTGACACTGGATGGGTTGTCACCGGAAAGTCCACGCACCGCACGGCAGTTTTCGGTAGAAACCTTTGTTTATTTATTCGTTGGGCTTACAGCTTACTGAACAGAATTCATCAGTCCGCCGTGGGGAAAATACTCCATTTTGTCCCCGACCTTCGATCTAATATTTCTTTTAATCCCTCTCATTTAAAAGTATCCCATATCATTCTTAATTATTTTAAAAACTACACTATTTAGTCCTTCCTCCTATTTTGATAAACTGTCTATATGGCAAAATTTTTGTTACGTGGCGTTGACGTGTAACTTAGATGGATGATAAATTAAAAAAAAAAAGAAAAATGATATTTATACCCTCCACTACTTAAAAAAATAATTTTAAATTAAAAAAAATTACTACCACCTGCTTCATCCACCAAACCATCGCCACCACCAACCCCACCATCAAACCACCACCATCATACCGCAGGTCAAACCACCACCATCTCACACCACCAACCGCACCATCAAACCACCACTAACCCCACCATCAATCCACCACCATCACACTGCAGGTCAAACCATCACCACCAAACCACCACCATCCTCTCTCCTCCAAATCATCACCAGTCATGAATCATAACATCAAACAAACTCCCAAATCATGAATCATAATATCAACAACAGATCTGCAGAGAGAGATTACCAAGATAAAAAGAAGAACAAAATTGAAGAAGAAGATTACCAAGATACCAAGATCTGCAGAGAGAGAAGAACAGAGAATGGGGGTAATATGGCAACGGCAGGGGTGGTGAGTGTCCTCTCCTTCCTTACCCTTAACCAAGTCGCACCACCATCACGCACATCACCCAGATCGTGCCGGCAGCAGTGCGTAGGGACTAGGGAGAGAGAGGGAGAGGGTGAGAGTTGCTGGAGCGCCGGCCAAAGGGTGGAATTTCCAGATCTAAACCCAGATCGAGGATGGCGATGGAGTTTGTGCCCAGGTCGCGCCGGAGAAGATGGGCGACGGGGGTAAACGAGGAAGAGAGAACAGATAAGGGAAGAGAGAGAGAGAGTGACGCGAGTGTTCTCTCCAGATCTGGGCTCGCCGGTGAAAAGAAGAACAAAATCGAAGCTTGATGAAGAAACCGACAATGTCGATCGAAGATGAAGAAACCGGCAATGGCGATCGAAGCTTGAAGGTCGAAGCTTGATGGCGGAAGATACCGGTGAAGAAGAGATGTGGGACGTGGGGAAGGGGGTGAGACTGCAAGTCTGCACTGCAGAGGGGAAGGGGAAGGGTTTTTATTTTCTTTTTTTTTTGTTAATAAAATGTCAACATTACTATTTTGCCCTTCAAACATTGCCAAATCAGCATCATTTAATCAAAAATTAAGAGTCAAATTGGTTAAAATTGGAGAAGAGACCAAATGGGGTACTTTTTAAAACAATCAAGGATAATATGGGGTAAATTTGAAGGATAGGGACTAAAAGACTTACTGGGTCAAAGGTCAAAGACCAAATGGGGTATTTTTCCCATGCGCCGTGTATGGTTAACACGCCGTTCGTTCGAAAAAATCAAACAATAAATTTCAAAAACTCTCTATACAAATGCCCCCTTATTTCTTCATAAATGTTAATTATGATCTATAAACAACAATTCAAATTCATAAATATCAAATTTTTTAATCTTGATAATTTTTTTTTTTAAGTTATTTAAATATTTACCTTAATATCTATTTATATATGTATTTATAAATGAATCATTTCGTCAATTAGCTTATAAAATTGGAGCCAAACCAATGACATGATTGAAAATCTATACTTTAATCAGTCAAGTTAAACAAAAAATACCATATTTTTGGTGGTGTATTTTACTAGAAATAGTCGATTTTCGAGGACACAGGTAGAAAAAAATTACAAAATTACAGAATATTTTTAACGCTTGGATCATGAATCCGATTTTCTTGATATTTGATATTTGATATTTGAAGTCACATCAATTTATCTCTCTCT
>JAOWAN010000049.1:9615248-9634396 GCA_028566635.1 Lobelia cardinalis
AATGATAATAAATATTATATTATAATGAATAATTATAATAAATAATTATATCAGATTAAAAATTATAATAAATAATTCAATTATGATAAATAATTTTATTATGATAAATAAATAATGTAATAAATAATTCTACTATATCAAAATAAATAATATAATATATAACTCTAATATATAATTTTAATAAATTTGATATAACTATATAAATAATTCTATTATGATAAATAATTATACTATATAATTATAATTACAATTATTATAACTACAAATATATTAAACTATAATAACTATATTACTATAACTAAATATATTATAATATTATAATATTTTTTGTTATTTATATTGATATACATAAAGTAAAGAAAGGGTAACTTAGACATATATTGTACAATATTTTCATTCAATTCCTATGAATGTATTCTCAAATCAAACAACAATTATCAAGGAATTAAATCATAATTTCATTCCAATTTTTGCAAATCAAACGCAAGAGTTGACCAATTTCAATTACATTCCAATTTCTTAGGGAATAAATTCCATTACATTCTTTTTTACCATTTCATTCCTTCCAAAAAAAATCTGCGAACCAAACAGCACCTAAGACTAATAAGCTAATTAGTTTTCATGCTCTTGTAGGGACAATCGGATAAAATTGATTGTTCGATCTCTAATATTTGATATTAGTATCCAATTTTCTCAATCGAGCATTGTTCTTTTTCTCGTTTAATTGCTTTTATTTTTTATTGATAATCATATCCTTGCACTTCATCCACTTGCAATAAATATTGTTGTGTACTTCCTATAGAAAGTGTATATTTAGTTTTAGTGTGTACTTACATTTATATTCCTCCTAGGGTTTCATTTGGACACGTATATATATATATATATATATATATATTTGTTCATAAATCAATAGATACATCTTTGCACACTTCATTATGGTATCCAGAGCATTGATCCAAAAACCCTCCCACAGCAGTCGCCTCCCCCTCTCAGCCTTCTTCTTCTTCTTCTTCTTGTGGCGGTGTGTACTCATGGTGGATGACCGTGTAATTCCCCTCCCCCACCCAGAGGCCTTCTTCTTCTTCTTGCCCCGATTGTACTCATGGCGGATGATCGTGTAATCCCCCCCCCTCCCTCCTCCCATTGATCATAAGACTCCTCTCGTTACGTTGAACTTCCCACAACATCGTGTGATTTAACTCGTCGGGCCCTCAAACTTCATCTTATGGCGTCGCCAGATGGAAGCTCTCTTGCATGGCTACAGCCTCACGTCCTTTGTCGATGCTACCGCCCGTTCGCGACCTGCCCAAGTTGAAATCGACCAAGAGCAGAGTCCGAATTCGGTCCATGACGTGTAAAGTCGCCAAGACAGCCTCATCCTCTCGGCCATCGTTGGTAGTCTGACTCCGGAAGTCGGCTCAATTGTTCAAAAGACATGTCTGCTCTTTGATATAAAATATGACATGATATAGGTGTGAAGTAGTGGGATGCCACGTAGGATGATATGATTTAGAAATTTTGAAATTTCCCATTTTATGATATTCTTTTTAAACCGATAAGGTTTCATCTTTTACGTAATTAGGGTATATAAATTAAATGAGGGTTAAAAAAATGAATTGAAATTTGTTAATTGAATTAAGGTTTATGAATTAAGCGAGGGTTTACGAAGTCACTTAGGGTTTTACACTTGAATTAGATAATTGAAATTGAATTAAACTTTTCGATAACATGGGTTTTTAAATTGAAGTTGAGCTTATGAATATCTAATCAAGCTCGTGATCTTATAAAATTATAATGGGTTAAAGTGTAAAATTTTTAAATAGTGTAAACTTTAGGGTTTATATGTTATTATTTAGTGTAAACTTTAATGATTTATGTGTTCAATCGTTGTTGATTATGTTTATTTTGATAGGAGTCTATATATGGGGAGGGTAACGTTCGATATGGCGAGACATGGCAGACTTGTAATGGCAAGCCCCAGGAGGACGGTACGCACATATGGAACACGCCCCAGTGCGAGTCTGCATTTGTGAGTTTCAATTTATTTACACTTTCTGTATAATTTATAATTTTTGTGTTATATTTTGATTGCTATATAATTTCAAATTTGGTATTGTAGACTCAGTATAGGCAGAATTTGGAGCGTGCCACCCAGTCTGCTCCGGATCCAACACAGGTAGATGATCGATTATCATTTGCTGAGGCTCTCGGACCCTGAGTGGCAGACCGCGTGGAAATCAAATTGTTGGGATTGGACCATCGGGTCGGCAGATACTCCGAATTCCATTTCGTGTTCGACCTAGTAGCTCATACCAAACCACGGGTCGTGATCCGTCCTAGACGGCAGCTTTAGAGGAGATCGTGGAGCACTTGAGGCAGCATACAATTTCTTTGGAACAACGGTTAAAGCAGCATAACTAGTTTCTCCAACAGTTGTTGCAACGCTATCAGCCACCACCCAATTGAGGCGATGTCTATCGTCCCAAGATGCCCGAGATCCCGCCTGAAGACCAAGATATGATGGATGATATTTAGTTTAAGTTTGTATTTGAGTCAAGGATATTTAATTTATGTTTGTACTTTAACTAAGGATATTTAGTTTGATTTTGTAGTTGTAATTGACTCTTAAATAGTGTTTGGTATAATATTTATTAATATATATTATATTTTTAATAAGTGAATTTAGTTAGTATTAATTATTGTTCATTATCTTCTTTTAATTAATTATTATTTATAATTATTATAAATTAATTATTGTTATATTTTAATTAAAAATACACAGGCATAGACATTTAGAGACCAAAGTTAGTCGCTATTTGCGACTAACAAATAGGGACTAACCATGTAGGTCGCTATTAGAGACAAACAAGATGGTCGCTAAAAGAAAGTAGCAAATAGGGACCAACTTTGAGTTGGTCGCTGATAGGGACCTACTTTTGTTGGTCGCCGATAGGGACCAACTTTGTGTTGGTCGCTGATTGCGATTGCAGGTCCCGGTTGATCGCTGTTTGATCAGTTGGTCGCTATTAGGTATTACTGAATAGAGATCAACTCAGTCGTTGTGCAAAAAAGTTAGTCCCTATTTTAAACATAGGGACCAACTTGTCGGTCTCTATATCAATGTTTTCTAGTAGTGATCGGCTCGATCGTTCAAACGACATCGACCTCAGCCGCCGCTTGGACAGCCCTAGAGAACACCTTCGCCAAGCCAACCCAACCCGAGGTCATCTCAAGCAACTACGTGACCAACTGAAATCCATTACCCAAGGTACACGTAGCATTACTCAATATTTCCAACTGATTCGTACGAAAGCTGATGAATTAGTCATGTAGGGTAATCCTATTGAGCATGAAGATCTGGTAGATAAAATGTTGGAGGGTCTTGATTCGGTTTATCAATCTGTCGTTGAATCTGTTAATGCTCGCGACACCTCGATTTCGTTGGATGAATTGCAGGAAAAATTGATCATCAAGGAGCTCGAGGCTCGGCCAGCCACTATGTCCCAAGGCAGCCCCCCTTTAATGTCAATCACTGCCATGACAGCTTCTGTTCCGTCCGGCCAAACATGGGTTGTGCTCAATTCAGCCCCCTCCATTCCATATTTGCAGCCCAACGTGTCTCCCCTCTGGAACTCGTGGTCGACAGCAACGTAAACCGTACAAGGGGTTCTGTTAGGGTTGTAATATGCAAGGCCTAAAAATATTTAAAATTTAAAATATCATTTATGTGTTTGATTCATAAAATTGAATGAACACTCCATACGCTTCAAAAAATAGTTAAGCAACAATGCTGCTAATGTTGCAAAATCTTCTATAATGAAGCTCAGGTTGTTGTGGCACCAAAGACCTCGATATGTACGAGCACTCATACAATACTTATAATCGAATATGGACAGTCACTTAAAGTAATGAATCTTCCAACATCTCAAAAATATATGATCCACTTCTAAACATAATACCTTGTCTCACAACATTGTTCCACTTGCGAATACATTCCCTCATTTTGAGGATACCATTCACAAATAGCTATTGTCTATCTCCACTGCATTTGTAACAAAATGGGATGCATCATGCATGCATGCCAAAGGTTTTTGAATAGATAATTTGTCCCTCACACAAGATAACAATGATGAGAAATGATTTTCGTGCTTCAATAAAATTTAATAAAGAATCTTCATCACAAACATGGATGAAGATTAGGGTTCATCGAACTTTCAAAAGTGAAATTGTGTTATTCATCTCACGAAGTCTTAAATAATTAAATTTTGATGATTGAAATATTTGTTTATTATCTAAAGTACCATATATATTATTTTCCCGAATGAATAAAAGTAAAAAAAAAAATTCTTTTTTCAATCAATCAAAACTATACGTCATAATATTATACCATAATACACCTTCATTTTCCCCCACAAACCGAGAAAGGAAAAAAAAAACAATTTCTAAAATCACATTTGTAATCATATTTCATATTACATGCCTACATTTCCATTCAAGACCGAAAAAGAAAAAAATATTCAAAACGTGACTCATATCCGAAAAGACATGTCTTCTCCCATGGCAGAATGCAAATGACTGTTCAAAAGTGTAACCTACAAAGTAGATTACAAAGTGTAACCTACAAATTTTAGATTACATTAAGCGTCGGACCCTTTCTTCCTTTTTTGTTCAACGCTTTGATTTGATCCATCCATCCATCCAGTGTACTTCATGTCTCTCACGTCCGAATTTCCCCTCAAATTTTCCCTCCAACCAAACCCCTTCTTCACATAAACAAACAAAACCCCAAAATTCCCCCAAACCCACAAATCTCAAACAACCAATATTTTAATCCCTCCCTCCCTCCCTCCCACAACACTACACAACAAAACCCATTTCCCCAATTTTGTATAACAGCTATGACAGAGGTCCTCCTCCACTCACCTTCCCCTCCATCTTCTTCTTCTTCTTCCAATGAAGAACAAAACCCACTTTTCCAATTTGTAAATGAGAGAGAAGAACAATCAGAAGAAGGGATTTCTGGGGTTGTTGGTTCTGATGGTGGTGATGACGCTGAAGAACTAGAAGTGAAGGACAGCAGCAGAGAAGGGGACAGGAGGGATCAGTTGTCGCTGTTGGCACTTTTGTTGACCCTTTTCAGGAAATCTTTCTGGGCAACTACTTGTAAAGCTGAAGAGAATAAAAGTCAGGAGCTTTCTGGTATGGAGATCGGCTGGCCCACCAATGTGCGCCACGTTGCACACGTTACCTTCGATAGGTTTAATGGCTTCTTGGGTCTGCCTGTTGAGTTTGAGCCTGAAGTCCCCCGAAGGGCTCCTAGTGCTAGGTACTACTATGGAATTCATTCATTCACTCTTGAGTTTATTTAAGTTTTCTTTGTTTATTTCAGAATGAATTCTAAATGTCGGTAACGTTTTTTCTGTTTTGTAACCTTATTCTTGTTTTTTTTTTTTGGATTTTCTAGTACGTTTTATTTTCTTATTTAAGAATGATTTCTTAATGCGGGATTTGTTATTTCTTTTTTCTAAATTTATTTTTGAATTTATTGAATTTTAGTTGATGGGTTTATAAGTTTTCTTGCTTTATATAAGAACAGTCAAGTGGATATGTTTTAGTGGAGCAATTTTTCTTTATTGATGCAATAATTCTCGACTTTGTTCTTTTGGATGTGATTCTTGATTTTTCTTGCATGCAAATTTGTGGTTGTTACTGCATAAATGGTGTTGCTGATGATTGTTTTCTGGAGTGGGAATGTTGAAAGCATCATCCTTGTTTGTGATAGTATTGTCCTTCATTTAGGCATTCCTATGAATTTTGTTTTTCTTTATTAATGGATGAATTCTCAATGTGGGGTTTGTTTTTTCTTTTTAAACCTAGTTCTTGAATTTTTAGATTTTAGTTGATTGGTTATGTGGCTGGAATAAGGTGGTGCCGACGAACGCTCTTCTATTTAGTAATTTCTGAAGATGTGTTGCTATCTGGAACTAATGTTCTTGCTTGGTTGAAACCCTCGCAGATGTGAACTTTAAGATGCAATTATACTTTTTACATATTGGCATGCTTGATCTAGTTCAAGCTACAATTGTTGTTCCTTTTCTGCTTATGCTGAAGAGATTTCCGTTACAATAAATTTTAATGTTATATGAAGCAATGTAGCTTTATCTTCTTCAGACTTTGATAATTGATTTTCCCTCTATTGGCCTTGGTCCATGTAAAGTAGGTTACTTGGTTTGGTCACCTATTATTAGATCTGAGTTGTTCTGGCTTTAACACCTTAATGCATTCATGATATAATCCAAGAGTTGTGCTAGGGTGAATAAAATAATTTACAAAATTAGTTGGCATGAATTCGTTGGTTGTGTAAAACGTAGGTCCCACCATTGAGTGTCATAACTATCAATCTACTAATGCCAACTAATTTTGTATACTTCTCCTAAACTATTTTTGTCCAAGTACACCTGGTTTCTTTTCCATTTGAATGAGTGTTATGTGTTCGGAACTGTCATGTCACTTATACCGTTGCTTCTTGAATAATCCAATTAAGGTAGTGTAGTAATATTAAGTTAAGCTTCCAAAGTTTATTTTTCAATTTGGTTTTATTTTTCTACATCTTTATGCGGACTTGCATGTATTTTCTCAGAATTTTTTCTGTTATTTCATAAAATGCAGCTTCAAATTCCAGTCAGCGTAGAAGCAATTTGAATTAAAGTGAATTATAGAGAAATATAGCTATTAACGCGCTAAGATACTTAATTATGTCAAGGATACTCTCACTGTGTGTGTGTGTGTATGTATGTCTGTAATGCATATCAAATGTTTAAGTTGATCTTCATTCGGAAAGTCAAGCAATCTTGTATTAGAGATCGATCCATCATTGTCAAATCTTGGATATGTTTGCTGTCTTGCATTAATATGCACATTCCTTTCCTGCCAACAAGTGTTTATTGATGAACTTAACCTTATTGGTTCTGATCTTAAATAAAAGTTATGGTTCTTAGATTTTTATGTTTCCCATGCCTTTCTTCTCTAGTAACCTGCTTCAATCCGTAGGTCTGCTTTTTAAATCCCGTATCAGATGCCAGTTATTTATATCCGCACTATTTTTCTGGATCTACTTTAGTATTGTATATCAGTTGCTCAAGTTGTAGTCGATATATTGATTGGTTTAGAAATTCAATAGTTTTATGTGTGATTCGTACTGCTTACCATCATTTCCCATCTGAGCTGTCCATCACTTAAGAAACTTACCTTTGCTATACCTTCTAATCTAAGTTTTAACATGCCAAGCTAACTTGTACCTTGTCATGTGCTGTGAAGCTCACAACATAATAATGAAAATGCTATCACCTTCTTGAGGTTGTAGTAAAGCATTGTTGATTATAGATATGTCAATGTAGAAATCACTACTTATGAAAGACATCTTCTTATTTCAATGTACATAAATGCATTTCTTCAACGACATTGGTGTAGTTTATTATTGCTAGATATGCTTGTGATATTACAAGACATTGCCAGTTAGTAGGCATTTGAAATACCAAGAACACAACTAATCCTCATGTTCATTGAGCCTACATTAGAAGATTCTGGAATAACATCCAGCATGATTGGGTGTATTATCTAGCATTGTTTCAAAATTGATACTTATGTTTTGGTTCATATGAGATGATGTCCTCTTTCTTGACCAAGACTTTCAATGTGCCGCCAGGAAAATGGAATTCCTCATCAAATGCATTTTCGCGAATTTAGGAACATGGTTTTTGGGATTTCTTCAGCTCGCCTTTCCACATTTTCAGAAGATAGAGGTTGTGTCTTTGGTATAGGATCCATTATTACCTAGGGCCTCACAAACCTTGACTACACATAGATCCTTATGATTCTGGATTTGCCTTTCGTTCATACTTCATACCTTCTGGTGATCATTATCAAATTAAGGGATTTAATGCAGCAGATAGGCAGAATGAAATAAGTTACTGTCTGTTTGGACTTTTGAGGATAGAAAAGATGAAACATACCTTTTGTTTGGTGCTGGAGACTTTGTTGTGTGTGTGGGGAGAGAGAGAGAGAGAGATCCCTCTCTAAAATCATTTTGAAATGGAAATAAATTTGCTGAGTGAAAAATTTTTTAGAACCAAAAGTTTGATTTACTTTTTTAGTTTCTAGCAACATCCCAAAAAGAAGTAGTGGACATTTATTTTGGCACAAAGAGGGGGTGTCACTTACCAAATTGCTTAGATTTGGCTATTCACACCAAATCAACCCAATTCTAAGTCAGATACGTAGTACTAAGAAAATTCTTGCGACTTATTGTAAGTACTTATCAGCATGTATAAATTACAATGTGTACATACAGTTTAAGCATTTATAGCTATTTGCTCCTCTCTCGGGCTTAAGGTTGTCATATCCAAATCTGTGCCGACACTCAACACGAAGACATATCCCAGTCTTTTTCAGAATGCGAACATATTTAAAATTTCTTACCCTCCTCCACTTGCATCTCTCTCTCTCTCTCCACTCACCCACCTAAAACATACAATTTATGTTTATTTCACCTTGTAAGGTATCCATCTGCTAAACCATGTTTTACCTGCTATATGTGCTTATTCTGTTGCAATAACTTGCCATAGTTAAGTTCCAAAGTGAGACTACCTGTACCTGCTACACCTCGCTAAGACCGTCATCTCGCCGTGGAGATCATGGTTGAGCTGATTCCATACCTTTTTTGTGCATTTTTTTTCTTTATTTGTTGTATAATGCTGCTAATTTTCCAAACATTATTTCGTAACGCTTTAATTTAGAAGTATAGTTGACCAACAAGTATGCATGCGCAATAAGTTCATGAGACGTGCCATTTCACTTTGTAGAGATACGTAGATGTTATATGGATTTTAATATAAAATTTCCTGGACATGCCTTATTTGGAGTCCGAATTATTGGCAGTTGTTCTGTATGGTTCTGGTTTTAATGTGCTCCTATTTTTATTTTATTTGATATTGTTTATTTTGACTTTGTTTTCTTTATATATGTAGTGCTACTGTTTTTGGAGTTTCAACAGAATCCATGCAGTTAGCGTACGATATTAGAGGCAATAGCATTCCGACAATACTCCTGCTTATGCAACGACGTCTGTACGCTCAAGGGGGATTACAGGTCCGTTAATGTTTCCTATTCCCATCTTGTTAGCATTAGATGGCAAAAAGAAATGTATAGAGAAGTGCTGGTTAGAAATTTTGAACTGCTGATAGTACTATTCTTAGAGCACATTTTTTTCTATCATAGAGTCAATTCGAGATTGGCCTCTACTTCACTCAATGATTCCTACATGCAGGCAGAAGGTATTTTTAGAATCACTGCAGACAACAGCCAGGAGGAGCATGTAAGGAATCAGTTAAACAGGGGAGTGGTGCCAGATGGTATTGATGTACATTGTTTGTCAGGTCTTATTAAGGTATGCCATTGTGATACAGTTGCAGTTGCTGATTTTATGAATGTTTTTTTTAATATGATCTTGAAAATGCATTTAAACTGGAACTACTCATCATGGCTTACCCTCAGTCTTTTAACATAGCAACTAACTTGGTTGACCAGGTCCAGGCACTTGACAGTGCCACTACAGAATAGTCCAGAGAAACGGTGCAGATAATGTTCAGCTAAGAAATTAATTTAATGCCATATGTCAGTGAGAATTTGTCTATTTATGTGATCATTGAAGTCTGACTGCCCTCCATTACACCTTATGGTTAAGGAAATTGATGGTATGCGTCATGGTTGTGGTTACTGTACGTCATTATTAACATGGTGTGAAGTTCCTTTAATGATATAATAGTTGTAGTAATATTATGACTCTCCTAAAGTAAGTCTTGGTTCAGTGATAGATATCCTGATGACTGGCACAACTTGAAGTCTTGAACCTCCTTTTTCCCATGAATTTTATGACCTCATCATGGGTGTACTGTGTACATTATCTGAACCTGCTTCCTAACTCAGAAATTTCTCAGATACTCTAATGAGACTCAATTTTCAAGTCTCTACTTTGTTTTAGAAGCCTGCTAATATGTCGACAGAGCGGAGGAAATGGAAATTCAAATAAGACAGTTGACAATCATGATAATCTGGTTCTCTCCAGTTATGCATATCATGATTTGGCAGGATTTTGTCCTGGGCCTTGGCCTCTATCTGTTTGGCATGAAGAGCTCTAGAGCATCTTCCTGGCTCGAAGCAAGTCTTCTTTTCTCATGGTCGTGATAACCTTGATTTGGTATTTCTTCTCTAGTGTTCCTCTTTCTTTTCTCCTTTTGCAATCTCGATTAGTGTAGCATAGAGTATTGAGAAGCTCATGTGGGGGTTTATACGAGGAACCAGTGTGAGAATGGTAGATGGTTGGTTGATATAGAACTTTTAAGCTTTGGGAGGGAGTAGTGCTATCTATTTGGAAATTTGGTTTTCCAGAACATCTTCATATTGGGCAAGTGTTTATGGCAATTTCCTCCCTTGATCGATCCGTACTCCCTTTGGCATATTTTTATTCATAGAAACTTCGCATGTATCTAGCTTTAGTTTCTCATAGAAGTCCTTGAGTGTGCTCATCTATGTTACCGATGGTTCTCCTCTTACTTCTTTGTACGATTGAGGATGGTTGTAACTTGTAAACTCCAGTTTCAGGAGGAACATTTTACGTGGGACTTGGGAGGTTTTTATCGTGCGTCTCATCCTTCTTCTATGTTGCTTGGCTTCAATTCACGTATCTCCCGTCAGTCCGTCGCTAATATTTATTCTGGAGAGACCAAAAAAGATGTGTTGTTTTCTCATGTTTCCGATAAAACCTTTTGGGGAAAGTATTTTAACATTAGTTTTGCTGATATTAGTAAATGTTATTCGGACCACTCCTTTTAGTTTCAAACAAGTACTTTGTATTTATGTTAGCAATAGTATCCGTTACCCATGATGAAGTGAAATATTTAGTGCCTCCAAATTTGGATTTAAAGAAAATGATTTTCTTGTTTTTTTGTTCATTTGTTTATAGCTATGAATTTCACCAAATTAGCTTTTTTCTGGAAGTTCCACTTATACTATAACCTTAATGATAGAGGCCGAGGAATTTCAACATTTCCTTGATGATTTTCCTCAGCAGCGGTTTGTGCAAGTTTGTGAAGTTTCGCAGAATTGAGTCTATCTTATTATAAACCTTTCTTGCATCATCTATCTAATCAACTCTTTTCCCCCTCCTTTTTTCTCCTTACCTCTTTTATGCTGGAAACTCCACTCAAGATTATCTGGATTCTAGTGTGATAGTGTCTAATAAGCTCAAAGAGCAATGCTAAGCTGACAGCTACTTTCTGAAATTTGGCTCCAAAAGAACTGAGCATTGATCTGATTTTCATCCCAGCACATCCGCATCATCTTTTTAATTTGCTATTTTTTCTCGCCATGCCACATTTGACATGTTTACAAGCTCAAAACTAATAATGGTCTCTTGAGATGCGCGAACCTCATAGGGATTTTGCCAAGATATGTATGGTATAGGCTAACAGCAGTCAAAAATCTCACGATAATCTTTTAAGTTTGCGGACGAGTTAACCCGCCTCTTAGGACTCTTTTCTCACAATTCATTTTTGGGTTATGGCTGGGAAGAGAGAAGGGAATTTTGTGGCGATGTGATCTTTGTGTGATTCTTTGGTGCCTATGAAATGAGAAAATATTTCCACATCAGTCTTGTGCGGTGTGCCCCTGCTTCTTGTTTGGTACATGGTGGTTTTCTTGCTCCTTTGTGGGTTTCAGCTCGTGCATTTTTTTTGCTTGTGATTTCAGATATCGTGATTGGAATGGCCTTCTTGTGACTTTAAGCTGATTAATAATCTGATATATTTTTCACTAAGTCCAAGATTTTACTGATTTGGTGCATATCTTCATAACTTGCAATGGGAGGAGCTGTGAAGGCTTTTGAAAGCATTTATTGCTACTGTGGTTAATGTTTTCACAACTTCTGTGTAAATCACTTGCCACTCATAATACATGTGGAAATAGCTGAAAAGCCATTCACAAGAAATTGCCGTCAATTGTTCATTTTGCATTTGTTTGTCCTGTTTTAGCACCGAATACATGTGAATTGTGAAATGAACATAATGAGTTATTGTACATTACAGTAGTAAAGATAAAGCCAGCATATGGTTTCTAGCAAGATGTAGCTAATTCAGGTAAAACTGAAAGAATACACCATTGTATGAAAAATGGTGGGCATAGCTTTTTTTTTCCTACCAACTATGTTTTCTTCTTTATGAGAATGGTTGTCTCTTAGAGTAATGGGGGAACTAACAGAGTTTTAGTTTGTTGTGCGTTAGATAAATTTGAGCATGATTAAATAGAGCCAGGGTTCCTTTTCTCAATCCCTCATTTTATAGAAATAAATGTTTTTGATCATTGTGATTATTATAGATAGCATAATATTTTGGTGGTTGTACAGGCTTGGTTCAGGGAACTTCCCAGTGGTGTATTGGACCCTCTTTCACCGGAGCAGGTAATGCAGTGCCAATCAGAGGATGATTGCTCTGCGCTTGTGAGGCTTCTACCACCTACAGAAACTGCTTTACTGGATTGGGCCATCAATCTGATGGCTGATGTTGTCCAACAGGAACATGTAAACAAGATGAATGCACACAACATTGCAATGGTGTTTGCCCCCAATATGACACAGG
Organism: Lobelia cardinalis; assembly: GCA_028566635.1. Lineage (NCBI taxonomy): Eukaryota > Viridiplantae > Streptophyta > Magnoliopsida > Asterales > Campanulaceae > Lobelia > Lobelia cardinalis. Next base: position 9,627,938 of record JAOWAN010000049.1, read on the forward strand.
TGAGTTTGAATATGCAGCAGCAATATTTGATCTGCTTTGGTTGACGTTGCCGGTGTCTTTTGATAGGGATTCTTAGAAATGGGGCTGTTTGTTTGTTTTTCATGTGGTTGTAGATGGCAGATCCATTGACTGCACTGATGTATGCTGTACAAGTAATGAACTTTCTCAAGACTCTTATCACAAAGACGCTACGAGAAAGAGAAGAGTCTGTAATAGAGCCTGCCCCCATCTCCCACTTAGAACCTCCTCCTGATGAGAACGGTCACCAGGGTCCTTCACAGTCATGCCTGGAAGATGATGACGCTGCTGAAGAAACTGAGGAAGAGCAAAAACAGACTTTTACTGCTCAAGATCCCACTTTAGATAGCGATTCCGACTCTAATCAAGTAGGCAATGCAACTGATGAAGAATATCACAGCTATTCGGAATCTGATGGTGGATTTGGTGAGACACATACACAAACCCAAGCTGTCACAAATTTAACAGAAGCAAGTGTAGTAACCAGTGTTCCTAAGAGTAAGGGGCATCCTGGCGGAATGATTATTGGAGGACCACAGCAGCAGCTTGTAGTTCAAGCAATGGGGTCTGCTGATAAGAGCAAGGGGATCAGCAATTTAAGCCGTATAAATTCACGGACGGAGCGGATTGAGGCCTGGCGGTAAAAAAGTGCAAGTATGAGATCAGTATTCTTAATCCCGACTGTTTTTTTAATGACAAAAGGTGGCTGGATGGGGTTCTCTGTTTGATCTGTAAGTAGTGAAAATTGTGAATTCTCCCTTGTATCTGTGTTCTGGTGGTGATGTTTGGGTTGAAACGGCAGACTTCTTTTTGCCTTTTTCCATCTTCTTTCGCGACATCTATATTGACTAGTATTATTAAAACAATACAGTTTCAGATAACAGTATGAAGATATTTCGTGCGTTTGACTAATCAACTGGTATCATTCTCTCTCCACTCTTAGCATAATTGCCGCCCTGTGGGCTGCTGCCGGCCTTGTTATTTCTTCTGCACTCCTCCATTTACCATTCCTGCACATCCTTGGACTAAAAAGATAATTTTAGTCCGTGGTACCACCCACAAAAGGGGTGATATACCAGAAACAACGATCTCATACTTTTTGAGAACAAGATGTGATTTAGTGGTAAAATGCGAGTCTTGATGAGGATAAGTGGGGAATCACTAACAATCCCCTTGGGAAAAAAAAATCGATGTCAAACTTTCAGCCATCAAAGGGTAGAAACCTCCTTGATAAACGCCCTTGTGAATCGAGGGCCACCTAGGCACCTACAACTGACACAAAAATTCCACAGTAGATAACTTTTTCGTAAAACAAATTTGTTCAAAAATAGTTATAGCTTTAAAATTTCTAGACCTTTTTATCCATTTTTATTTAAATTGTCCTCATATTCTCCCAACTAGTCATGATCATTTTCCCCCTAAATTTTGCCTCGAAAATCCAATAATTGCCTTGCGTGCGATTATATATATATATATAAGCATTTTGTGTAAATATTTAAGATGCTGACTACACCAGCAATGATAGGTACAAGTGATGATACAAATCATTATCGTCGAAAATGAGTTCACAAAAACGAAATGGAACCCTAATGGCATGGCTTAGCAAGTTTACAAAAATTCAGTCCACATCCATGGATTCCTTTAGATCCAATTTCAAAACATTTACAGCCAATCATTTCCTCAAAATCGACTCGACAAGAAAGAAGCACCATATCCCGAATATGCTTCTGCATTTGGCAAATCATGACTTCAGGGCGCTTCGAAATCAGAAATTTTTGAATTACTTATATCGATGATTATTTATTACAAATTATTTTTTTTTTACGATTTTTTGTACTTTTATCTAATCATTCTCATTTTTTATGCACTCATATTATTAGTAATTTTTTTTTTTTTTTTTTTGTAGTTGTTCAACACTGGGCCCGTATATTAAATATTAATGTATGCCCAACGATTGTTCTATAAATTTTTTTCCTTTCACTTTATTAATAGTATTAATCACACAGCACTCCAAATCCACTCTTTCATTTCATCTAATTCGAAATTAAGGGGTTGCTCAGTGGTAAAGCCGAACTTTACAGTACCTAAGGTTTTAGGTTCGATCCCTTTCCAAGCCCAAAAAAAAAAAAAAAAAAAAATCATCTAATTTGATTTTATTCTATAATTACATTTCCAATCTCCATCTTGATTAATAATAGATTCTAGGTATCGAAATAATTGATTTTAATTTGGGAAAACTTCACAATTGGTCCCTGAATTTTGACCATTTTTATGAATAGTCCCTAAACTTATAAATATTTTATAGATGACCAAAGTTTAAAAAAACGTCTCATGGATGGTCCCTCCGTTAGTCAACCGTTAATTTTAACCGTTAAATCTAGTAATTGACAAAAATACCCTTATTCCTCATTTTCCTCTTCATCTTCCATCGAAAAAATTAAATCTGGTCACCACCTACACCCACCATCACTATCAAACCACCACCACCATCACTATCAAACCACCACCACCAGTCAACACTACAAAATTCAAACCAACAGCAACAACAAGAACTAAAATTCCAACAAGTAACAACAACAAATTTCAAGCCAAAACATATACAATGTCTGATGCAAGAATTAAAAACTACAGAAATTGTCCCTAAGAAATTTCAAGCAAGAATTTTTGAAAGCCAACGGCATTGTTGCTTGCTGCCATTGTTGCTTCTTCTTCATAACCCAATATCTGTACACCATCGATTTCGCACATAACCCATCGATTTTGTTCATGTTGTTTCCATAACCCGTCGATTTCCAAATCTGAGTTTCCCTTCCGCAAGTACGAAGACAACGACGACTCCCTCCAAGAAGCTCCTCGGCTCCTCCAACCGAAAATTGACGGTTCAGATCTGAAAATTGCCACCACCATCAGCAAGGGAGGTAGCAGTGAAGAAATCATCCTTTGTCAGATCGCCATGGCTGCCCTGCTTCGTCCCTTTCTGCTTCATCATACCCAGAGTAAACCCAGATCAGAACCCTCGCCGACTTGCAAATCGCCCCTGTCTCCGTCGCCTGCGAATAGAATCCGGCGATTTCAAAATTAAATGAAGAACACAGATCTGGGGAGCCGCAAAGAACGAGCCAAATCTGACCCCCATATATCCAGCCACTTCTACACCTTCAACATGGAATCGCACGCCTTGATGATTCGTTGCATCCTCGAGATCCGCAAAGAATGAGCCAGATCTGAAACCAACAACAATAACAAGAAGAACGAAGCAGACCCAATCGCGATCCTGATGGATTAGCGCGCGAGGTGGAGGGGCGATGGCGAGAGGAAGAACGAGAGAAAGGCAGATGGTGGGTTTCGATTGGTGGTTGGTTTGGGTTGTTCGGTGGTGGTGGGTTAGGTGGAGGTAACGGGGGAGTGGGGCGCCGGCTTTGGTGGAGAAGGAGGGAGAGACGGGATGAAGGTAAAGAACAGAAAAGAAAATGTAAAGGCTTTAGGGAATTTAAGGATAGTATTTAAAGTGTCCGTGTGATATTTTGCAATTTGGTTCTTGGTTTTGAAGCAGGTGAAGCAAATGAGTTGAGGGAGGCGGATGGTGGTGATGGATGATGGTTTCATTTGAGGAAGAAGAAGATGATTATAAAATTATCATTTTACCCTTAGTTTGAGACGTTAATTTTCTAAATTGTTCTTAATTTAACTTTAATTTAACGATTAATTGATGACAGACACCATCCATGAGTCGTTTTTTCAAACTTTGGTCATTCATAAAACGTTTCTAAGTTCATCGACTATTCATGAAAACGGCCAAAGTTTAGGGACCATTTATGAAGTTTCCCCTTTTAATTTAAATACACCTAATTTAACTATTTTAAAGTTTGATAAATTTTATCAAATGAATATCTTTAAAATTTTAAATTAATTAAATTAATCAATAAAATGATAAACACTGTATAATGGACAAATCTAAAAGGGGGCAACGATATTTGACCAAATCATAAAAATGAACGGTGCAAATTAGCCGAATAATATATTTTACGTCCTAAAATTTAATATGGTCATTTCAAATGAAGAAACATTAATAGCTATGGGTGGAAAAAAAAAATATCAATTGTCCTATCATACCGATTGCTTTATCGTACCATACCGAAAATTATCAAAAAATCTATCGAAAAAGTGTCCTACCATTACCGTACAGTACCGAATTTTTTGATTGGATAATGATAATTGATATCATTATCACGGTATTACCATTACCATACCGAAATAGGAATAACTTAACAATTTCACATATCTATTACATAAAAAAATAAAAAATAAAATCCAATTTACATATTCTATTCTTCATTTCTTTTAACTATTTTACACACAACCATTTAAAAAAAATCCCAAACCATAATCCTACTACTTCTTCAAGACTCCAATTAAAAATTGGTGATTTTGTAATGTGGGTATTTATAGGAGTGGATAAAACTTTGGCCTCCTAAATTTATAATTTAAATTTTTTGTTCTCTTTCAATGTATTTCTTAAAATACAACAATAATTTTTGACCTATAAGTGTGAAGTAATTTGACTTATAATTTGATTTTTTTTTTTTAACTTGAGCCGAAAATTGGTAATGCCAATGCTCTACTGAAATTTCGATAATACCAAAATTTTGGTAAAACAATGATAATGAATTTTGACTCGATAATGGTAATGATAATAAAATTTTGGTATGATTGTCCTACTGAAACCACCCTTATTAATAGCAGCAACACACACTTCACACATTTTGACGTCGACCATGCATAATATTACAAAAGGCTTTGAACCGTCGAGCAGATTGGTTCGCTTTATTTATAAAACTTCAACTATTTGGGTCGGTCTCTCAAATTTTGAAATCAAATTTCTAACTGCTCGGCTCGTGGCGTAGGACTTAAAATCAAACCAAATTGAGCGGTTACACTCTTATTTTTGACCCTACAATCTTTAATTTTTAATGATATTTGTTATTTAGCAAAGTTTATGAGGGTCGTAAAATCAACAACCTTGATAGCGTGACATCGTGCTTCTTAACCCCACTGAACACCAACATTTTTTTTAATTATTATTTCAGAAATTATGTTAAAACGACTACAAAGTATTAAAAATTATGTTTATATATGTGAAAATATCAAAAAAGTATTACCGATCTAGCGAGCATCAGGATGTTCGAAAAAGTAGGGTCTGAACTCACTTGGGACAGGAGAGCGAGCAAGCGCTCTCCAGCTGAAGAGCGAGATATTTGGAGCTAGCTCCACGGCTCGCGACCTACATCAGGTTCGTAAGGCGAGCATGATCCCTAAAATCTACTCAATGAGATAAGGAGAATAAATTTTCCCTGGCACGAACAAGATTAATGCCCGCAAAGCAAGCTTAAGATCAAAAATCAAGGGAAGCTCGCGAGGCGAACATAAATCCTTGACAATCAAGGAAGCCTCATGTTGCTCAGTTTTATACTTAAAGAGATTCAGAGATGAAACTTCCTAATCAGCGAGCATAGCTCCATGCGAGCACTACGATCCTCGAGCTAGAGGGTGAACTCCCTTGATCGAAAAAGGTGCTGGACAGTAGTCGACCAAGCTTGCTCGATACATAGCGAGCAGCGTTGGCGACCATTATTGCTCGAGATCTGGCGAGCTAAACCTCGACACTATGCGAGCAACCTTGAGCAGTCTTGCTTGAGAGTCCGTGTCTATTTAGGAGAATCTCTTCTATTAATAAAATATCTGCAAGAGATCATTTCCATATATAACTTTTGAGTTATCTTATATGGACTTGATTGTCGAGATTGGCTTCCAAGTAAATCGGAAGGCGATCGGGATTTCTTCTCACGCAAGGATTATGCGTCCTCAAATCCTATAAATATATAGCTCTACCACGTAGGCATAAGATATGCACTCTATTGTCCTCAAAATCTCCCGTTAATTGTCTTATTCTTTCCAAACATGAGTCTCACTCTCACACCGTAGCTATTTTAACAAGAAAACCGCCTCATGTCCAAGTGACGCCATTTGTTTTTGCAGATCTTATAACTGCCAAGATCCTTCCGCCATCGTCATCGTGCTCGACAAAATTGTCGGAAAAAAACGTGCAATATCAATATGATAGATCAATAATGTCTTTATTAAAACTTGAATCCTAACTTTAAGAAACTAGAATACAGCGAATCTTTGATAACACCACCTTTGGAGGATAGTCTCCCCCAATGTTTGTCTATCGTTGCCTATGGCTAAATAATATGGTCGACGCAAGTGCAAATTAAAGGAGTTTAAATTTTGGGTAGTGTTATTTACACACTTCGTTTTTGATAAGTGTACACTCTTTTTTATTTTTTAACAAATATTCTAAATGCAAGTACCATAATACCCTTATTAATAAAAATTATAAGTTCACATTTTTTCTAACTTAAAAAATGTTAAATACACACT
>JAOWAN010000049.1:9634496-9648170 GCA_028566635.1 Lobelia cardinalis
ATGCTTGGTAGCTTTGGCAAATGGAGGCTGCTATTCTAAAGCAGCAGTTAGACAACTTGAAAGAATGCCACCGGTAATAATAATTAACATAGGTTGACAGCATATCGAAAAATTATGAGATTAACAAAGATTTGTAATTAACTGAATGACTTTAACCATTTGGTATTAAAACCCTAGCTGATGTATTTATCGGCAAAGGAAAAGAAGAACTCTTTTAATAGGAGTATGTATTTAACATTTTTTAAGTTAGAAAAAATGTGAACTTATAATTTTTATTAATAAGGGTATTATGTTACTTGTATTTAGAATATTTTTTAAAAAATAAAAAAAAGTGTACACTTATCAAAAATGGAGTGTGTAAATAATACCACCCTAAATTTTTAATCTCAAATTGTGTCTTATTTTTTATCATATTTTTTAAAATTTTATCTAATTATTTAAATTGTAATCCTAAATGGAAAATCTGAATTCAAACTAAAAGGTAATTTCTCGCACTCGGCTGGGGAAGAAATGAGAAAAACGAGAATCTCTAAGAAAGAAGGTATATGCCGTTTTGTTTTTCAAAAGATAAAAGAGTACAAAAAACACAACGGGATATCAACCGGGCAAAATCTGATGAGAGCCTTAGGAGCGCCCAATACACATATATGTTATAAATTATGCACATATACGTGTTATAAAATGCACATATTAATGGTATAATTAATATGTACATTTTATAACACGTATATATGCATAATTTATAACATATATGTGTATTGAGCGCTCCTAATAAAATCGAGCGCCTAGGCGCTCATCAGATTATCTGATATCAACCGTGACCACGAAAATGAACCAAATCTCCAATAACCACCCATACATCCATCCTTATTCCCCAACACTCCTTTCCCTAATAAATAGCTCCCTTCCTTCCCTCCCTTAGACTTTGTCAACTAACCCTAACCCCCTATTCTCTCTCCTCTTCCAAACAATCTCTCTCTCTCTACAAAAAAGATTATCTACCTCTTATGCTTGTGTTTCTTTTATGTTCATAAGAACCATCATCATCAAAAGACAAGTAACAAGCCACAACCCCTTCCACCCCGCCCCTTCCCTCCCTCCCTCTAATCCATGGCAGCTTGTGGAAGCCTGCAACACATTTTTGAGAAGCCTTTACCTGAGAATACAAATCTCTTTGATTCTCTATCATCATGGAAACGCCTTTCGTCCATGAAATCTTCTTCACTGACCGGCCACCTCGATGATAATTCATCTTCCTCTTCCTCCTCCTCCCCCTCCTCCTCATTCACCGAAATCTTCGGGGAATTGCATTTCAAAGAAACTCCTTCCTCTCCCTCCTCCTTATCTTCCTCCGCTTCATCTTCGGTACTAACGGACGTAAGCTCCCAAGTTTCTGCGATCATCATCGACAAAAACAACAAGAACCCAACAACCAATAATGTTGTCCCAATTGCCAACAAAACGAGACAGTATCGGCATAGCGATAGCTTCTCGTCCATGAATTCAGAGAGCTTATCAATGTGCACCGAAGGCCTAGGGTTCGAAAGCTTCGATGATGTCGAGGAATCAAAGAGTGACTTGGATAACCCCAGTACCCATTGGAGGCCACGTCATCGTCATCACCGTGAAAGAAGAAGTAGCTGCATTAATAAGCACACACAGGCCGAGTATTTGTCTTCAGGTGAATCTAAGAGATCGAGGATTAGTGGGGTTGAATTCCCTCCACCAATTTCTTGTATAGGAAGGACTGGAAAACCATGGGTTTGTTTCAAATCTTATCGTACCAATGGTAGATTCATTCTTAAGGAGGTAAGGATTCCAACCCAAGAATTCTTGCATGCATGTAGAGAAGATGGCCGTTTGAAGCTGCAGTTTATTCAATCTGACGATGAAAAAATCGACGAAGAAGATGATGAAGAAGAGGAAGAAGAAGAAAGTGTAGATCTCAATGTAAGCAATGAGGAAGATGACAACAATGGCAGCCATGATGATAATCCCAATGAGAAAGATCAAGAAAATGATGCAGAAAAAGAAGAGAAAAGAGGAGGGTAATCTTAGGTAGGGGAAGCTAGCTTCTTTTGAGTTTTTCCAAGGTTTTTCTGCATGCAAAATTGCAAGAAATTTTCTTCCTCTGTTACTTTTTTTTTTTTTTCCCTCTTTCCCACCCTTTGCAAATAAGTAGAAATGAGGAGTGTCTGGTTCCCTAGAATAGAATTTTATCACTCTGCTAATTAACTAAGCAGACCTTGAATTGTACATGTTTTTGTCCTCTCAAGAATCCTTTTGATGCTAGCCCTTGTGAACAGAGAATATAAATATTTCAGAAATATCAAAATTTAACATAAATCAGCCGATAAAGGGATTGTTCCAGTTTTAACATTCAACCTGGGAAATTACAGGTCTCGAGTTTACTCCTTGACAATCCATAGGGGTAAACTTAGAACTCAGACATATAGAACTTTGCCGCCAATATGATCCTACCTTGACCGAATCCAATCCTACCTATCTCAAGTTGGGATTAATCTACAGACCCAATGAAGTGATCGGAAAAAGTTGGGGAAGTGACCATCCAACCGCTAGTTTTGGTGGCAAACCATAGCGGCGGAGATCGTGGTAGCAGGTGCCTACCTATGTCTCGGAGATGTGTGATATTAATTGAAATTGAAATTCTTGATGCATTCGGTGCCTAGGAAGTTGATGTTCTATTGGGAATGAAAGGCGTTGTGGAAATTACAGAAACTTTTCTTGAAGATCTCGCACTCAAGTAGGAAAATGCATTTTTTTTTTTTAAATAAAATCCCATATAATCATGAATATTTTGGACAAAATAGACGAAATTTGTTGTAATATGCTTATATGGACTCCACTAAACAAGTACAATGCCTAAAAATTGACTAATTACTAGGGTTCGGAGTAAGAACGAATATCTGTAATATAAAATGCATCATAATTCAACACTTAGGTAGTGTCAAATTTTCGATCAATAGATTGAAACAATACAAATCATCGATTCTTTCAACATTCCCCCTAATTTTTAATTTTTTCGACCATGTGCCCACGAGCACGGTATACCTAGTTCTACAATAAAAATGAGAATAATCTATTTAATGAAGGTAATACTCCACAACATAAAACATGTGCAATAATTATATTTGAATTAAATTTTTTTACTTTTTTTTTTTTAACCCCAAGGGGCATGGAAAATGATCGAACCTAAAACCTTACATATTGTAAAGCTCAACTCTACCACTGAGCCACACCTTAAATTCTCCTTTATGCGAAAATTAGACGGAGCACTCCGTATTAGGAGTGACATAATGCACATAACGGTTATAAATTATGCACATATAACCTTTATGTGCACTACTAATTATGTTATGTACATTACTAATTATGTTATGTGCATTATAATTATGTTATGTGCATTTTTTATAACGCTTATGTACATTAAGCACTCCATGAGCAAGGAGTGCCCAAACACTCCATATAACAATTTCCCTTTACATTATTATATTTACCAACACGTTTGATGTTTGTTAACAATCATTTTTTTGGTTATTTAGGATATGATCTTTAGAGCACTAATTATATATTTATTTATTTTTTGGTGGTGACACTATATTTTCAATCAAATCAAAAGCATAAATGACACCACCAGTTTGGTAGTTGGAGATATCTGCCTGGAAAGAAAATCATCTGGACCTAGAACTAGAACATGTGATATACAGCAGAGCCATGCAACTTTCAGAAACATCTCTTCCCAAACTAGCTTTTATCTTTGGCCAAACCAAGTACAAGCTTACCGTTAAAATGGTACAAGTGGCTGCTGCAGCACCTTCTCTGACCAAAGCCGTAAACTAGACAAACATTAGCATCTTCCTGGTTTCTTCCAGATGACAGAAAAGCATGATGCAGAATCCATAACATGTGATCTCAAAAGAAGTAATTTGTGCAACAAAACATGGTGGTCCCCCAAGGGAACCCTACTTACAATCTTTCCAATCAATCTGGAGGTAAGACAATCTAGGAAATGACCTAGAAATAATGAAAGTTCCCATGAAATGACAATTGCAATATGATGTTGCAAATAAGTGCAGATAACAAACATTACCTAGCTAAATTAAACACTTGCAAAGGAATTAAGGTTTATGACTTGCCAATACAACTACTAATAAACGAAAAACTCTTCAGTTTACGTATCAAAACATCCACGAACATAGCCACAATGAGTTCCAAATCAAATGTATTGATCACACAGAAAATGATACTATCAGAAATAACAAGTTAAAACGAGAAATTAACCGCTTTTATTTTATTTTTTGTACTACTGAATATTCACCAGTCTTTCCAGTAAATAAAGAAAAAGTCGCAGTTAAATTCCAACATTATCAAGATAGATTCCACGACTATCATCAAGATGTTTTGACATGAGAAAGTATGAAGCAAAGCTAAAGGAAAATAGAAATTTCTACAAAAAGATGCATATTAACCTTTCTTATCTTATAACCCAAGAATAGTTCTCCACCATAGGTGCTAGAAAGTCTAGGGACATATTTCCAACTCATTTAGCAGAAAGAAATCACTTGAGCTCTATACACCTAAAAGGAATAAACACGTGTTGCAACAGATGGCTTCAAATGTATGGATGTGGTCCAAATATCAAGACGGAGACGTGTCCAGGGGGCGACAATCAATACGAACAACGAAGTGAGGAGCAAACATACTTTTCAGGGCCGGCTAGGATCTTATGATTTATTTGTGTTTTCTAGCAATATTGTGACCTCGAACAGCTAGTGCTATTCACAGAAGCAATAGGCATCTTAATACACATCCACAATTTCAAAGCTGAATTTAAGTGCACCCACAGAGGCAGACCTAGGATTTTGGCAAGATGGAGCAAAGAACCAAAAGTGGCAAACATAGGACTACATATTTCCTTCAGATGAAAGGTATATATATTATTCTGGTGAGAAGAAAAAGGTGAAGTTAACAATATGTAAATGCAAAACATCGAGATATAGGGGCTCAATTGCACCCTTATGCATTTGTATTATCCCCCCACCCACCCATCCGCATGTGGTCACATGTAAGTGGGCACAGACTTAGGACCACCTGACCACTTGAGACAAAAGATTGCATCAGATGCTCCAATTGTCACAAATATTTTGTATGGACACTTTTTCGGATGGGAACCTCTATCACCCAATACTTCACTGCCATAAACAATACGCGTAACATGAGCCATGGTCACAATGCTCAACTGCACATTCACTTTTGCCTACCACCCAGATATATTTTCATGATTCAGATCAAAATCTAAAGTATATTCCATATTTTTCTGTTAGGAAAATGACCCACATCTTGTCTAGTAAAAGAGAACAATGAAACATAAGACATAATGTTTAATGATTTTTGAAAAAGCACCTCAACCGGATGGCACTATTAGGATAAATCACGAGGAAGGGTTGCTGCCATCTAATGTTAAAAGAACCTTGTACAGCTCTGGACGACGATCTCGGAATACTCCCCAACTGTGTCTCTTCGATTTGATTTTATCCAGATCAAATTCTGCTATGAGAACTGCTTCCTGTTTATCATCAGCAGATACGATAATTTCTCCAGCAGGTCCTGTTCATCAGAGCGAGATTTCAATAATCCCATGAAAACACCAAGGTTCGATGCTGCAAAATAACTAATAAATAAATGAACTGTCATACCTGCTATAAAAGAGTTTCCGTAAAACGTAATTTCACTCTTTCCATGCTCTGTTTCGATCACCTCTTTTCCAATACGGTTAGAAGCCACTAGAGGTACCTGCAAGTATTAGAGACAAACCTTTTGGGCCCGAATCATGCGATAAATCAGCCTAACGTACTACTTAGGTTGTAAATTCTGAGCTCTACATCATCTCATTAAGACACCATACACCAGGCATGTGACATATACAAGAACGAGCACGGGTAAATCTCCATTTCAAATTGCTTTCATTAGTCTGGAATAAGTCTTTGATTCCCTGACAGACTTTAATTTTATCTTAAAGAAGAAAAGAGGAAGAAGTCGCATGTGATCTACAAAAAGGATGATTTAAGGGTACAAAGAGGCAGCTCCTTCCGGGTATTTTATGTCCAAAGGAGCAAGGCGTGTACTCAAGATAAGAAGGATGGATGGTGTTCGAGAAGTGTTTACATTGGCAGTCTACCAGATAACCTGACTCACTTTTGTTACTAGAGGCAAATATTTTTAAAATGTGAATCATAAAAAAGTAAAAGGAGAAGAGTACAAGACTACTTAAAATAGCTTACCTGTCAGATTAGAAGGCTATTTATATGAGTAAAATATGGAAGGCTGGTAACAGAAATCAATTGCTACATATAGTAGTCACCGGCCAAAAATCGAACATGAGTTACATGGAGTTCAAAATCAAGACGCCTAAACCTAGATGACTCGACTTACCAAATTGGCCCCAGCATGCCCTTGCATCACACGTTTCCAATGATCTCGTGAATCAAGACCTTCATCCTGAGGTTCAGAACCAATTGCAGTCGGGTAAAACAATATCTCTGCACCTTGAAGAGCCATTGCTCGAGCTGCCTCTGGGAACCACTGATCCCAGCAAATTGCTGACAAACAAAATGTGCATTAGTCATGCTAAACTCCCATCTCTAGCTTTCTGCTACAATAAACATGACAAGAGATGCAGACGCCTTTATCTACATCTTCAAAACGTTTTCATTATAAAGCTGAGAGCAAAATAGAAGTATCTACATCATATTTTGTTTCAACTGTTAACCATGCAGAAAGCTAATTAGCAAGAAACACAAAAATTTTGAATTCTTACCTATTCCAATTTTTGCATACTTAGTTTGAAACACCTGTTCATCAATACCATCAGTATTATCGTCAGTGCAAGCTAGCAGATCAAAAACAATCAGAAGAACTATATTGCGGTTAAACTCTACTTTCTTCCTCCCATTTAGTGTTCAATTTGGAAACTTTTCAAGAAGAAACATGATAACTTCATGAGTGATTATTCTAAAGGATACAATCCTGAATTCCTCATTCTTAACTTGTTTTTGTTAACTTTTAAGGGTTAAAGTTCAAAAGTACTGTAAGTTATCAGCTTACTTTTAAGAATAAAAACTGTTAAAATGGAACATCCTAAAAAATAGAAACTCTAGATGGACAAAGGCTCACCTTAAAACCAGTATCGCCTGGATTAAAATAGAACTTTTCTTGGTACCCTAAAGCAAGAAACAACTTAACTAAATCACTGAATCAAAAGTATATAAGAATAAACAATAGGGACCATATATCCAACATACCTGGCCCATCTGGGATATGGGATTTCCTATATAGTCCAAGATCCCTTCCATCAGCATCAATTACTGCTATAGAATTGTAATGTGCATTATTTGCCTCCTCGAAGAAGCTAACTGGTATAACAACTCCCAACTCTTTTGCTAATCCCTGCATCCTGCAATGAATAAACACATATCTCCGAGCTTAACATAAAAAAAAATCATTCACATTCGTAGCCAAGGCATGATTTATGGTCCTTCCTTGGCATTAAGAGTAGCGTCTTTGACACATACAGTGTGACAACATAGCCAAGAATGTCAAAAAGTAAATTATGATTTCGTTGTGAACCTCAGAATTGTGGGGTGATCCTTGTAAGGCTTTGCTCGCTGAAAAAAATCCTCCCTTTGTGCTTGGCAAAAATAATAACCCTCAAATAGTTCCTGAAAACAGCCACCAGATAAGAAGCATAAATGAGGAGACAATGGGAAGAATCAAAATCAGATTTATATCCAAAGGACACACTTCTTCCTTCCTAAATTGATTTTAAGGAGAGGGACTATTCCTTCCTACCACCATGATAATTGTAATCACAGCGGGAGAGGGGGAGGCATATTAAAAACTCCGCCAATAAGTGGGTGACTTGTACCGGCATCGGATAACAACTTACAGCATGCAATTTTTATGCAACCGTTTCATCAGCAAAGAATTGGGTGCTTTCTATATCAGCCATGTAAAGGATGACATAACAGCAATGTAAAGGACCACATTACAAGAATATCATAATCATATCGAATTGAGTTCATTGTTGTAACCAAAAGTAGCTGTTTCCCAAAAGAAAAGAAAATTTAGAGTCTAAACAGAACATGCACTACCTTTAAGTTTCAGTCATCTGAATGTAGGATATATATTTGTTGTGCACTTTGAACAGATGGACTGCTTCAATTTATTTAAGGGCATTACTTAATTCATTCCTCGATGTGACTTACAAACATCTACTAGTCATTTGATGTTCCTGTGTTTGTGATGTTTGATAAGTAAGGCGTAGATCTCACATGCTTTTTTCACCATCTAGCCGAAGAACAGGTACTTACTGGCTCTTTCGGCCCAACCATCGTCCTTGAGTTTTAGATGAATTTTGACGCAATGCTTTTCGCCATAATTCTTCTTGTTCTTTTTGGTTGAGAACCTGGATGGATGAGCAGCAGAACTATGATGGGCACGTCGATACACCAGAAGCCAAGTGTAACTAACACCTTGATGACTTTACATCATGCCAGGGTGTCTGAGTGACTTCCTTACAGTTAGGCAACATCTGAGGCAGGTGGCAGGTCCCTTGCTGGCGTCATGTAGGGGTAATGCATGCTTTTTATAAGGCATGCTCTCAGCATCTCATAATGTAATGAAATACCTACTATTTGTCTTCATATATATTTCACGCTATAGCTTTTTTTGCTAACCAACCATGATATAGCTTAGAAGTTAAAAGTCAAATTCAGCAATTACAAACTCAAGTCTGAAGAAGTTATCCATTTTAGAGGACAAACCTGGATGAGAATAATCTTTGCACCCTTTCCATGAGCAGACCTGACCAGCCTGCATTAAAGACGCATGGATGTGAGAATGCAAGACAGTGAGGTCTCACTGGACCCACAAACTAATTTTCACTTCAAGTGGCTGTATTATGAAGCAAGGTGAAACATGAGATACAAAAGAAGGACTAAAAAAAAGAAAGGAAAAATGATTTAATTAATTTCCAAACATTCACTGGATTTCTCCAATAACCGGAATCGACTATAAGCTCATTGTTCCAACATTGGCTAAATGAGAGAACTTGTTTAACATCGCTCACCGTTACTATCAGAGATGGTGATCGTGATTATTAATTTACTTTACAGACGAAATCTGATTCCAGAAGGAGAACAAATACTCTTTGAACATTATAAAGAATACAATAGTACCTAGCAGAGTAACTATCATCTGAAAACTCGAAACAGTAGCCAACTTATTCCTGTTTTGTGAAGGTAGAAATTTTTTGCATTGAGGAGCAGTAACTGTAAGCACATCTCGCGAAAGGTCATGAAAACAAGATAAGATTGTTAAGCATGCAGGAAGAATCAGAGCCGCAGTATTTAGGATGAGCATAATCAAAACCATAGCCAGCAAACTCCATTACCATTCTTATCTCCACTTTGCAAGACACTTAATAGAGGATCCCTACTTCCTACATGGGTGGCTCATGGCTCTTCCCTAGCTTCAGCTCAATATAGGCATGAATAGGAACTTCACTTACTAGATATTGCCTCTGCTCCAATATAATTGTCCGCTATTCCATTACTTAATAAGTTGTGTCAAAAAGAAGTGTCCACTTTCCTTTTGGGATGTAAAAGTATACTTTGGAACCACCTATTCAATTGCATCCACAAGCTTTTCCTTGCATTATTAAACTATGTGCAAATAATAACAAGGCTCCTATTTCGAAGTGGGAGTACAAAAATGAGTATGCTTCTCAAATATCACGCAGAATCCCCCTCATTTCAGGATTACCCAAAACTACCAAGAAAAAATCATTTTGGTTTGGATGCCCGGCTGAATGTAGAATGGCGGGTGACTTTCCAATCACTATAGGCCTACTGCCTACAGCATGGATCAGCCTTAAGCCTGCTTTTGCCTTAGGAATGAATGGACTAACCAAGCATATCCAAGATGATATACCACAATGCAAATGTCTGCCGAGAATATTATCTTCGTCAATGAGACAAATGGAGTCAATGAGTAGCTAGAAAATCTGAGAGAAGCGTTAGTAGTCAAAAGGTTTAAAATAATTAGGAGCAAAATAAATGGATATTAACTGAGAGAAAGTTAGGCTAGACGATCAAGAAGCACTACGAAGACCAACAATATAGGTACTTAAGATCAATTATCAATCATGGCAGAGAGATAGAGGACGATGTCAATCATAGTATAAGGGTTGGGAGAAGTGAAAGAGTGCATCGGGGTTTTATTTGAACAACGTCTACCTAAGTTAAAAGGAAAATTTTATAGGACACTAAGAAAGGAGACATGGATGTGTGATTAAACGAGAAAAGATAAAATTCGTAACGAATAAAATAGGGAGACGGTGAACATCACTTCTATAGTAGACGAATGAAACATAATCACTTAAAATGGTTTGGAGACGTCCGCTTACTGCACCTATTAGGAAGTGCAATGAAATCAACCTCAATCAAGTTAGGGGTAGGGTAGGGGCAGATCAAAACTAACCTGGACAGCTATAATACAAAAGGATATAAGGGATTGTGGCTGATGTGATGATCTTGCATTTTACTCTAATGAAGGGGCAGAAAATGATTCATGATGTCAACCCCAAATGATAGGTAATAATCCTGAGTTGAGTTGAGTTGAGCTTAATGTAGAATGAGACTGATAAAGTAGGTGAGAATCTCGAGAATTAAGTCAAAAACTCAGCAGAACTGCATGAAATCGATGCTCATAAGCACAGGTTGGCTGTGCCTGAGTCCAACACAACAGGCTTGGCCCCACATATGTCTTAAGGTGACACAACAATTAATCCAAAACTATAATATATATAATATATATCCTTACCGATGACACCTGTTGTTACTATCCTAATGAAATGACCAGTTATATCAAATCCATAGTTGAAAACCTTTGCTAGGTATGAGATAATTGAAACATAGCATACAAAGCAGCTTCAATGAAGGACACGCGGCAGAAGGAATTGTTCAATCCCCAAACTTTACCATCAAGAGGAGGAGGTTTGATTCAATCTATTTCTTCTTGTCCATTTCCGAAAATTTGTGTTTTCTCATAAGACTGAGGGCAATAATAATTACATATAAACAAAATGGAACTAAACCATCCCCCACCCCACCACCACCAAAAAAACTGCTTTGTACTCCCATGAAGTGATCATTTAGTGAATAATTTTGTGCACCTATCTATGTATACAAGTAAGTTATGGTTTCAAAAGAGATCAACTAAGACTACTTTCTATGAACTGAGAATGAACAATTGAGGTAAAAAAAATGATCGTTCGATTCTTAAAACAACAAAATTGATACAAAATTATGGACACACTTCCTAGTGGGCTGCATAACCTACAAGACTCCTGCCACTAAATGTACTCAGTTTTGAACCAGCAAGCTTCCAACAAGAATTTCCAATTAGATTAGAAAGGAACAAAAAAAGGTCACACTCAATCACAATAAGAACCCTAAAAACCCTAATCAAAAGTGATTCATTACGACTTTACATGTACAAGATAAAGTTTCTACTCGATAAAGTGAGCATTGACCAAAACGGAACAACTTGGAAAAGAGGAAGGGAGAGGAGGGGACCTTTCGGCGGTGTCGACGTTGGTGGAGACATCGTCGGAGCAAACGAATTGTAGAGCTGAGACCACCACCAACCTCCTTCCCTCCGCCATTTCCAACCCCGGGAAGTTGAACGTGAAGGTGATGTTAAGGCACACTTTTTCAGTCCGACGAGATTGTTTTTTTCTTTCGGGTGGAGAACCTCTTGGAACCGTGAGAGCAAACTCATTAATTTACAGCATATATATATTTTTTAAAAAAAAAATTGAATGTAAATATTTTATTATTTATAATTTTAAAACAAAATTTAATTATATATTTTTATTATTTAAAAAATCAAATAAAATCACTCATGTATATATTCTAGTCTAAATATTTTTTTAAAAAAAACATGGAATCTCATTAAAATTTAAAACTTTGCTATTTGGTACTGAATCTCATGAAAATATAAAAATTCAGTATTTTTTTTTTACTGAATCTCATGAAAATATAAAAATTAAGTAAAAAAGTTATTACTTAATTTTTATATTTTCAGGAGATTCAGTAAAAAAAATTACTGAATTTTTATATTTTTTATAAGATTCAGTAAATGAATTTACTATAATGAATTTTATGAGATTTTGTGCGTATTTTATTTTACTTCAAATATATTTAATATGAGTTTTGTTTGAAAATAAATTGAACAAAAATATGTATTAAAATTTATTTTCGAATTATAAATAATGAGAGTTTTAAATTTGAACGAGGAAAATTAAAATAAATCAATAACTACGAATATGTCACCGGCTGTTTTAAAAGAAAATATAATTTCAGCCAAGGGTGTCAAAAGACGGTTCTAACCCTGCTATCCAATAAACGTACAAATTTGGCAACTCTCATATCCTATGTAATCTCACTTATTCTTAATTGTATATTTGTTTTAAGGTAACGATTATAAGTAGTTACTAAAATTTTCATTTGAACACCTCCTTTGGATTTGATTACGCCATTTGTTTTTTTGTTTTTTTTTTCGGTCCTAAGGAGCAAAATCGAACTTGAGATCTTACCTATTGTAAAGCTATCACCTCTTAGGATTTAATTACGCCCCATTTGCCAGGAGGATTATACGATGTTTAATTAATTTCCAAATTTACGCCCTCCAAATACATTTACCCGCCCCCTTGTTCATATCTTTACGGAGAAAATTATGTTTCATAATACTATTATAGTCGTTTCATAATAGTAGTTTTTTTAGTAAAAAAAAAAATTAATAGTTATCATTTTTAAAAATTTAGGCTTTTCGTATCCTTATTTACCTAAATTGCTCTCCTATTCTTTTAATGATCTATAATCATTAATTGCATTTACCTCTTTTACTATTAATAAACATATACTATTTAATAAGGATAAATTTATTAATATATATTATTTTTTATATGTGTGCATAAGTATAAAATAGCTACTAAGCGAAAGGACTAAAGTGTATCGTGGGTGGTTCTGAGACCGAATTGAGATTTTTCAGAATCGCCTGATTAGATAAATATTATATATATACATAGGGGAGTGCTCAAATGAGAACCTCATTAATATGAGAACCGTGAGAACCGATCTTATTCATCGATTTATTCTTAAATCTGCGTACACAACCGCCTCCGTTCCTAGGTCTGCTTAGAAAGAGGTATGGATGTGTGAAGAAGAAGAAGTATACTACATAAGAACATTTTTTTTCTCTCCTCAAACTTTAAAAATGCATATCTCATTATTTATAACTCCAAATTAAGATCCGTTTGCATATTCTTGCTCGTGATAAAATTTCCTTTAAAACAAGATCAAACATGAATATATTTTAAGATCAAATAAAAAAAGTCAAAAAAAAAATAAGATGCAGTAGAATATTTACTACTGCATCCAATGCAAAATACAACTGGATGTAATAGCA
Source organism: Lobelia cardinalis (assembly GCA_028566635.1). Classification (NCBI taxonomy): domain Eukaryota; kingdom Viridiplantae; phylum Streptophyta; class Magnoliopsida; order Asterales; family Campanulaceae; genus Lobelia; species Lobelia cardinalis. The sequence goes on from JAOWAN010000049.1 coordinate 9,648,048, forward strand.
ATATTCGTATTGCATCCAAGTATAACTCATAGCATACCAATTGATGCAGTAGTCTATTAATTTTAACATTCAATAGGAGTTCAATCAAAATAATTTGGTGCCGAGAATGCGTTGTGGCCATAT
>JAOWAN010000049.1:9648270-9653270 GCA_028566635.1 Lobelia cardinalis
TGTTATGGTTCATTTATGATTGTTGTTTCCACTTCATTACTACTCTCTTATATGATTGTTAGATACGTCATATTCATGTTTTTCCTGTAGTTGGTAACTTACAGAGTCATTTAGACTCATCCCGTTATCCTTTGTTTTCCTTACAGAGCTCAAGAGAATTTGTTAGCAAGTGTGTGAGAACGGAAAGTAACGGAGCTACACGTGTGATACTTGGGGTAGACATAGATTACGTCATTGTAAATTATGTTTTAAACTGAACTGGTAATAGACAATAATGAGACTAGATGGTTAATAAAATAACAGTAGAACGGTAGCAAGTTGGTCTTGCTAATATATTTAGTTTGAAAATTCCGCTGCATAACCTAGTTGGATTGAATAAATGTTGAGGTTCATCACCTCTTGATTATGCAGGCTAATACTATACCATTGATATGTAGATTGGAGATTTTATATCTCTTAGTTTAAACAGGTTTGGTATACATTATCTGTTTTATAGCAAGGGAGGTTTTGCACCTCTTATGTTAAATAGATTTATTTTTGATTGATTGTTGTGTCACCTCCTAATTTGGGATTCTATTTATGGATCCGAATTGGGGGGCGTGACACCCACTATTTTCTCTCTCTCTCTCTCTCTCTCTCTCTCTCTCTCTCTCTCTCTCTCTCTCTCTCTCTCTCACTTATGAGTCTTTAATTCTTTAGTACCATTCAACCAACTCCCATAATTTCCATTGAGTCTTTCATTACATAACAAATTAACTTGCTTCCCAGAACCGTCAATTATTCGATTATTGTAAACTTCTTGAATCACCCCTTTAATTTTTGTTTACTTTTCCATTTGGTTGCTGAGAAACCCATCCGAAGCAACCAAGAAACGACCACACAACGGTCACTATTTTGTACTGCACTGAAGAGTGTTTTCCTGGAAATTTTTTGGTTCTTTTGGTACCGTTGTCTTCTTGGAGAGATTGTTCAGATGAAAGGGGTTATATCACCAGATGAAGTGAGGAGGAGGTGGAGATGGAAATCGGTCATTTTCTACGTAAACCCATAATACATATTTTGGGTTTGCTGGTTTTTTGATGGGTTTGCTCCTCTTGTTGACAAACTCACTTCATAAAACAAGTGGGTCAACAAATTTATGGAAAATTGGATGAAGAATCACAATTTTCAATTGGGGGAAAACAACTTCTACATCGTCGGCGAAATCTTCGAGCAATTCAATGCCGCCGGTGCCAAACTCATCATCACCCCACTAGATCACACCATCTTCTCCGACGACTTTTAATTGTCCGACAACAAAACATTTCCTTTGACGACCCTAACGACTTCGGCAGAACCTTCGTATTCATCTTCCTCCCCTACGATGAAATCGACTTTTTCTCCCATCCCCAAATTCTTCTCCGACACGATTGAAATCGACTCTGTCGCTCTCCATTAAAAATTACATATTCAAGTTGTTGCAAGTTATTTCGTATAAATTGTGGGCAGTTGAAGTAGAGATGATGAGAGGTTTTATTTGGTTTATTAAGGGTGGGGTGGGGGTAGGAATTGGATATGGCAGCCCTAAAAAGGAAAGTCCATACCGGTCAAATTAGTGTGCAGGCTATCACATTATGGGCAATTAATATTAAAACATAGGGGTATTTTTGAAAGATATTTTTTTATCACTCAAATTTTCAGAAATCAACATTTTCCAAAATTGACAAAAAAACCCAATCGTTCTATCACACCCTGACAAATTTCTTGAAGCTCGAATAAAAAATAAATAAATCTGGCTCCATTCAATAGGTGAGTCTATTGAATTTTTGATTCAAATTTTTTTTTTCGTTTATTTGGTTGTTTAAAAAGTTACGAGTTTCTCTCTCATATCTACTAATTTTATATACATTTTTACCTATATAATATCGTATCAAACATCATATCAAATCACAACTAATGCTCTATCACTTTCTCTTTCCAATCATAGAATGCGAATTTTCAAACTTTCAAGAATAGTACAAAAATTAATTGAAATAAAATAAAAAATCACAAAACCATGAAACAGATAAAATCAAACTAAAAAAAAAAACCAACCACCAATTGAACAAAAATACACCCTTGGTTTATTTTGACCCGTGTTTGAAACATATGCATAAATCAATTGGGTTCAAGAAAACTAAAGGGGGCTTAATGTCAACTTGCCTAAAAATAAGGGTGGTGTTAAACACCACTCCTCAATTTTTCACTATCACCCCCATTATACCAAAAATATCCCTACTAACAAAATCTTTAAACTTATTGGGAGAACAACTTGACCTCGTCTTTACTAACTTCTAAGACTAACTCCTCGAAAACTTGCCCTGATAAATCTGCAAAACTGATGCCGTCTCCCTAACCATATTAACAGTCAAGGGGAAACTAAAGCTAAAGTGATTAATTTTTTTTTTCTGAACAAGCAAAGAGTAATACCTTTTTTATAAACATTTTATGGAACAAATTACTCGCATACCTCAAACAATCAATTATTAATACGATCAAACACGAAAATAAAATCGTATAATTCATAATCGATAACGCAGGTAAATTTACATTTATGAAAAGTATGATTTTAATTTGGTTTGGTTTATGTGAAACATAAATTGGGATGTTTTTTCCTTTTGGGTTCTACTATTGGAATCACTTTTTGTTGACATATCTTTGCCATTCGAACAGCATAATCTAATTTAATGGACAATTGAATTCATGGTGATGACGCGCACTCATGATCTTTTCAGTTGATTTCGGCCTCAAAGGCTTATATACTACTGAGTTCTCTGATCAGCCTATTTACGGGCATTACGAAGCTGTAATGCTTAAAACATATAATAGACAACCTATGATGATCAAGGTGTTGTGCCACCTGAGTTACTCTGAAGCATTAAGCGTAGCAACCTACCGCCAACTAGTACTGCTAGTCTGCTACCATTGCCAAAGGTTAGAGGCGGAGTCAGCAATATATCGAGTTGGGGGCGAAACTCAACGGGGGTTGCCCCCGAGAAAAGAATTTTATTTTGACAACCCAATATGTAGATCGAAGATGAAAATACGGAAAAGGAATCACATTCACTTTATAATGACTACAAAAATTGAGAACAAAATAATACTGTTTTATTTTGGAGATTCAATATTTGTGTCCAAATTTTTTAAAAAATAAAAGAATTAAACTAAATTTTGTCGGAGAAGAATAGGCAAGATAAAGAAGATGAACGGGGTAAAAAAAAACTCATTTAGCTCTACCCATGCCAAAGGTGTTGTTTTGTCCCGAGCGATTGGAGTATTTTTTTTTGTTGTTGTTGTTGTTGAGTAAGGTTATTTTTGGGATAAGTAGCGCCCTAAAAATATTTGGGGGAGACATTCAGCAATCCAAAAAGTCATCATACGTGGAGACTCAGTGGACAGCATATGACGTGGCGTACAATCACTGGCGCACCTGATGTGGAGTCCACGAGTACGAGTAAACTCCCCAGTACACAACAAGTTTAAACCTCAAAAAAACCTCCAAAAAAAGAAAAAGAAAATAAATCCAAAAAGAAAAGAAACGCGCATTTCCGAAATTTCAACAAATCTTTGAAAATGGCGGTCCGGGCGACGACGGCACGGTTCGCGGCGGACCCGGAGGCGCAGGAATCCTCGGGGCTGCCGTGGGGGGTGACGGTGACGCCGTTCGCCGCGAAAGACGAGAACGGGAACCCGCCGGTGTACGGATCGAACGGGCACCTGATCCCGAGATGCGAGAACTGCTACGCCTACTACAACACCTACTGCGACCAGGAGCAGTGGGCCTGGAGCTGCGCGTTGTGTGGGACCCTCAATGGGCTCTCCTCCGAAACCATCGCTCGTTACTCTCTCCCTCAATCGTCCCCGGAGAACATGTCTTCCTTCATTGATCTCGAGTTGCCCAGTAAGACTAGTCTCCTCTCTCGAATTTATGAGTGAATTGAGTGTAATTCGATTACAGAAGTGTTTTGTGCTATTGCTATTCCGATATTCAGTTTTTCTGGTCCTAAACAATTTTTTAAAATTGGATTGGAAGCTTGTTACTTGTATAACTTGATTGTAGTTTGTAAAAGAAAAATGCTACATGTACAGTAAAAATCAACAACATGCGTTTAAAATGTTTCTCCTTCCTCCCAAAATGAGGCTCAATATTTGACTTGTTTAGTCTCATTGTTTAAAATTTTGATCAAATATTTATAATATTTGCCAGTATTTATGACCGTATTAAAATTAATATTGATAGTTTACTTGGTATTCTTACAATGACTGAAGTATTAGAATCAGAAACTTGCTAAATACTCCCTCCGTGCCGCCAAAGAGTTCGACTCGAATAGTCCAATTTTTTAATTTTTGTACTTTTACTACTTTGTAGTAATTCGTAGGACCTGTATTAAATTTATAATATTTTTTCCAAATATTCGAGAAAACTATCCTATTTTGAATTTGAAAAGAAAAACCTGAGAACAAAAAAAATATACCGTTAACTTTTAAAATGGACGATGTAACATGGACATCCAAAAAGGAAATAGTGAACTCTTTGCTTGGAGTAGAGGGGTATATGTTAAATTTCAGTTTGATAAGGACTTATGTGACTTTTCAATAAGAAGAAATTGACTTTCATTTTGGGACTGAGTTAGTATATAGCATTGTTGATTTGTGGATGGTTTATGGCATTTGAATTTGTGTTTGTATACTGGCATGTGCCCCTACAATGAGCTTCACTATGGGTCAAAGAATGATTTCTTTGGTTTTCTTTTATCCCGAATTAATTCAAATGAGTGAGGGGTACAGTTTATGAGTCGAACTAGTTTGACTTATTTTATAGGAGACGCGCGTGAAGAATCATGGTTAACCAAACCTGTCAGTTATTTTAGTGATATGGTATGAACATGGTGGTTAATATCCACATTGGCAACATTCCGCAATGCGTTGAGGAAGATTCCCAATGTGGATAATTTATTTTTGTTGATTATTAACATGTGCCC
>JAOWAN010000049.1:9658270-9659931 GCA_028566635.1 Lobelia cardinalis
GTAAAGGAGCATACTTTTATCTGTCTCCCTAGTATATAGGCTTCCTTCTCATTTTTTGTTTTTTGCTTCACTTTTGGTATCAGAGCATACTCATTTTTCCTTCTCATTTTTGTTTGTAGCATACTTTTGGTATCAGAGCATATTGATAGGTTAGTCCTGTAAACATGAGACTTCCTATCTGTTCAAATGCACCAGAGAATAGCAAAAACCCACAATTTCAACAAGGCCTTCCTGGCCTTATAAAATATTTTCTTTTCTATATATTTTTTTCAAACTTTCTATGTCGGATCCTTATTTTGAAGAGGGCACTAAATTACACTACAAATAGTACACATGATGAAATAGATATTATGAGGTGCACATAGTATAGAGAAGCTCCACGCATTGGTTAATAACTGAGCCCACAGTAGTTTGATTACCCATCATTGGGATGGAAACATTGCTGTTGCATGAGTTTTCCCTCAAACTACTGTTACTTGCTTAGCCTTTTGTACACAAATGTTTCTTCTGTTTTAACATAAGTAGACATTCTAATTTCTGAGGCACTGGGTTATCGGTCTGCAGACACACGTCAGAACTTCCAATGCTGCAGCTAGCATTTCAATATACAGTTGTTGTGCCCCCAGAAGAGCTTTCAAATTCTGGACCGAATTTCGTGGGCAGGTATGGTTAATCTTGCATTTCATCAAATTGTAACATAACCTCTTAGAACTCGATTGTATTAATGATGAACTAACGATGATTCTCATTTATTAGTGGTGATAATATCCATTATATTCTAACCCTGAAATCACCTGAATATATAGTGCATATGCAGCCGCTGCTGTTCTGGAGTTGCGAATTCTTCTTATTGTTTGTGTGGTCAGATTACATTTTAATGTCATAAGACTCCAAAAATATCAAAAAGAGAAAAAGAGAGAAAGTGTGGACCCCATGCACCCGATAAATAACACAAGGTATTAAGAATTTAAAAGCACCAATGGGGCATAACCAACACCAGTAGTCAAAATAATCTCACAACATTACCACCATACATGCACATCCTCTGGTATATTTTACTCCGTGAACATGAACAAGTAGGGCATTGAGCCCCCCCATTGTTGTGTTCAGAGTTTCACTCTTTCAAAACTTCTCCATTTGGGTGCTAGGAGATGTGACTGTCTCATTTGCAGCTAATGATACTATGTTATATCATTGAGAAAGTCTTGGCGGCTTTAAGAATGTGCTTACTTACTGCATGTGTACCTCTTGTCGGGATTAATATGTTCAAATGTGGGCGTACTAGGATTAGTATGGATCAATGTTCTTGATTTATCCTCCTCTTGCATTCCTATCTATGATTTTTCCTTTAGGCCCAACGGCCCAGATAGTGTGGCTGGGAGTCTAGGGAAGATTGTGAGAGAGTTCTTGTAGGATGAGACGCGTAGTGACCATCTGGTGCGGTTGGATACCTTGTACGAATTGGGAAAAAGGGGGATTTGCAATGTGCCGGCAAACATTTCTACATTAGGAAAGTGGTTGCATTCCCCTTCTTGATTTGCATTCCTTTGGCATAAAGCGAGTGATATGAAGTTTGGCACACATCATAGTTTTAAAAGGCGCGCCTAGGCGCGCGCCTAGGCGCAAGGCTCAGGCGGGCGCATGTTTTGGGCCTTGGTAGG